>NDXA01000059.1:0-81039 GCA_002105455.1 Hemisphaericaspora xylofermentans | reverse complement strand
TTCATCTGCAATCCTGCAATGACCCCAACACAAATCCTCAAGTTTAACTCGTACCTAAACGCCGTCGACTCGTTACACGCAGTGCGACGACTGCACCCAACTATTGATTTATCTGAATCATTTTTAAAAAATTGGGTACGTTACTTTAAAGCTAAAAACAACATACGCTACTAGCTTAACCAGACATTTAACTATATTTTTATCTTTTAACTAAAAAGGGTTTTTCAAATTTTCCCTCTAATCTACTGATTACCAGTATTTTATTTCTGTATGTAAAACATGTATAAGAGATCCAATATATGGTGTATAACGTAAAAAAAAAAATAAGGTACCTCAATCTGATGTATGAAGTCCTTCTGTCTATTCTTCTTTTAGAAAGTTGTTCCTTGCATCTCCAATGGAGTCTGGTAATGCAAGAAAATTTGATTATATTTACATTTTATTTCATGGCCTAGGGGATAGATCTTTCTACCAAATAAATCCATTCATCAATATCTCAACTAGCATAGCAAATCATAATTGCATATTGGGTAAATTGAAACAGTTATCAATGCTATGAAATCCCTTTATAGTTTGGCAATAACTTTCCATGTGAGCAGCACTGCATATAAAATTATACCGTAAATTGATGCAAATTATCTCTGAAGAATAATGTTTAAAAACAGTCACTTATTCCATAAAATGAATTAACGGTCTATATAGTATCATATTAGCTTTGAATGAAAATAACAAGAGTTGGACTTATAATATCTAAATACATGAGTTTTCTTTCAATAGCAATCATATGATTCTTCTATGCACAAAATTTTGGGAAATTTTTGACCAGAAGGCAAATACGTAATGTACAATTTTATGAGAAATCTGACCTCCCTACAGCGATCATTTAGAGTATGCAATGGCCTCATATATTATAGTTACACACTCTTTGTATTATATTCAAAGAGAGAACTAACCGAATTAATTATAAACAAATGTGGTACCTCATATTCCAAGATCGTATAAACTGAGCTACCAATCGCACCTCTACTCCTAGTGTTTAAGTGGGATGTTTAATCAAAAGGTCAGCAATATTCCACATTGAATAGCTCTCGCTTATCACCATAAAAACAGATACTAGAAGCTCATGTCAATAGAAGAGATACTCAACCCTTTGAGAGTAGCAAAAGGAAAAATTAAGAACATTGCAAAGGTGGAAGTTAATGCTCTATGAAATCGTTATTCTTCAATCTCATATATAAAAAGAAAACATCAACTAGACTGCCATTCTGATTATTAACTTAGTTATTATAATTCAAACTTATAATTCATTGAATATTTGATCAATTGTCAATAGTAAAATGACAACAGAAGGATGATAAGTTAGCTAAATTTTACTTCTCGCTTACGTATTCCTAACTGGGAAAGTAAGTACATGGCACTTATTTTGAAAGCAAATCTCATATTTTAGCCAGATTAGATTGAACAAGAGACAATTAGCGCTCTCATTTAATTACGACAAATTATACAATTAATTTAGTTGCAAAGACAGAATATACCATCTGTATGAACTTCTATCTCGATAGAACCTTCCATAGCCCCATAACAATACTATCCGTTCAATAAACTGGTTTTGCCCCCTCAGCTGAATTTCAATTCACAAAACACGATCGGGCATTAAGTCGTACATAAATCCGCAACTCTCGCATAATTATGGTTTTTTTTGCAGCCACTCAACGGAATAGAAAAATTGCGCTTCTCATGCATTTGTCCACAAACCACAAATTGGTGAGAGTGAGAAGGACGGAGATAAGAACTGAACAACACTCACAGTTGACGACATTTTTTGAATAGATTTACATATCAATGATTTGAGACGAGAGAGTTTGAATTCCGGTTCAATCTTTACACCAAACTATGGGAAACTATAAGCTGACACAAAAAGTTTGGGGAACAAAACCTTTCTGGGGAGAATTGGGGGAAGAGGGACAGAAACTTGGGGAAGTAGATCAAAAGTGAGCAGGAGACTTTTATGATTGAAAACGGATAGTGTATGAGCAAGGGTAGCATACATCAAAAATCAGCAATCATTCTCAAGGTTTGTAAAAATATCCCCTATTATTCTTAGAATTAAACCATAAAAACACGTTCACTCAGGACTGCACAAAAAATTAACCTAAAAAGGTTCGGATATAGATAGTTCGCATATTGATAAGGGTATTGGGCAGGTCAAATAAACTGAACACGGTCAATTCCTGGAAAGAAATGGAGGGTTGGCGGTAGCTACGTTTTACGGTACAGTTTCTTGAATTGCAAAGGTTAGAATAGAATTGAAATTTATTGTTGCAACCATTGCTAAGTTTAGTTTCCACGTTTACAGATAACAACGGGGTTCAGGAAAAAGGATTCGACGACTAGAGAGATCTGAAACGTGCATACGAATGGTAAAAGGCTTGTAAACTTGAAATTTTGTTTGAAAATCAGGAATCCAAATTTGGACGGATCCAGCATATGCATAAGGGCCTCAGTGTAAAACAGTGGAGACGACGCTCACAGGGAGCAAAAGCCAGTTTCTAAGAAAAGAAGGGTAGACTAGAACCAATATAACGATCTAGTAAAAAGCCACTTGTTGTACTCTTTCAGTTGAAGGAAATGATATAGATTATTTGTAGTATCGGTGGTTAACGAAGAAACTATGGCTCGTAGCGGTAACCATTTTGATTGTCAAAATAGGAAAGAAGGTTATTAAGATAAGCTAATATTAAGAGTCGAGTAATGTCAAAAATTTGCAAAACCAATTTGAACAAGGAAAGTCAATACTTCGTAAAGAAGAAATATGATTTATTTAAAAAAATTAAATTGCCTTCAGCCAGATTCGAACTGACGATCTCCTCATTACTAGTGAGGTGCCTTACCAACTTGGCCATAAAGGCTTTTGATGTGAATGTTAGGCAATGTTTCATAAATTCAAGGATTCCTGTCGGTTTATATATTTTCCCAACTAAGTTTTCCTAATAGATATATGTAAAAAAAAAAGCTTATTCCTGCATGTAAACTCACAACAATTTAACGACGACCAAGCTTTTTCATACTTTATTCCGAAACCTCAAACCTCCAGCCTTTTTAGTCTGTAGCGTATCCGCTACAGTGAAAATAAATTTTATTCTTCTATGGGTGATACACATCTCACGTTATTTTCATATGACTTTCACGTGAAATTCGTGCATTTATCTCCGGGACTTACCTTTTACAAATGAACATACAAGAAAACGGTCCCTTGGCCCAGTTGGTTAAGGCGTGGTGCTAATAACGCCAAGATCAGCAGTTCGATCCTGCTAGGGACCATTTCTTATCAGGGCGTGTGGCGTAGTTGGTAGCGCGTTCGCTTAGCATGCGAAAGGTCTCCGGTTCGACTCCGGACTCGTCCATTTTTTTAATCGAACGGCATTGCAACGTATAACTGTAGCATGTCAAAACCATGTGTTATGTCTCATATATATTTTTGGGCTCCAGTACCAACTACGATACATTTCAGTTAACCAATTGATAATGAAGATGTGAAGAAATTAAATGCTTTTCTTGTAATCTTACGATGAAGAATCAGATTCATTGAATTCTTCAATTTGAAGTAAAATCGTCTATAATAATCATTTGGATTTGATATCACATCGTTATATTACTGTATGTTAATGGAATGATTGTTCCTAGAGTTACCAAGAAGCATATACTATTTTTCAGGTTTTCTGATGTTCTTCTAACCACTCCAAATATCTCTGAAGATGTTACAGATTGGTTTATGCTAAGGAGTCTTCCAGATTGACTTACTCGCTTGATTTACAGTTTCTTACATTTTCGGTCAATTCTTGGATACACTAATGGATCTCTGTCAGATGAGTTATGCCATTCGGGATTAATCCCCTTTCGGTTTAACCCTTAAACTAGTCTTTAAATTACTATAAATACGTCCTCTATTTCTAATTCTACCAGTTGTTATATAGTCTAATGAAACAAAAATACCTAGTAGATAACGTCAGTGCTGAGAAATTCAAGGTGTATATCCTCTTTTTTCTTACTTACTTTGTTTGCTACAGACCCTTTATGTGTCTTATATTGAGCTAAGTAAAGCTTTAAACGCTTACAATTGAGTTCAGGTTATTCGGGTATAGGGGGTTGTAGATTAAATGTTGTTGACATTTTTACTTTAAATTCAAGAAAATTCTACCAAAATTTTGCAACCATTTTCACAAAAAAACGATAACCAAAACTGAACGACACCCTATTAATAATAGAAAAATAAAATGATAAAACTAGAATCAGAGATTAGAAATCTACAATTTATGTTCACATTACGTTTAAAATCTATAATTTTCAATAAGCATAACCTATTTAAAAACAAAACCACTAAAATACAAAGAAAGAAAAGCATGAATTTTATTAAATTTCCTTAAAGGACAACCTTGTCGGCCAAAGACTTCTTATAGTCCAAAATAGAACCTTCCCATCTTGTAGCAGTCTTGTTCTCAATAACAAAAATATCCTTAGCGACTTTATCCAACAATCTGAAATCATGGGAAACAACGACAACACCACCATTGAAAGCGTTAATAGCTTCAGCAAGAGAATCAATTGTAGATAAATCCAAACCGTTAGTAGGTTCATCCAATAAGATCAAGTTTGGAGATTCGATAGCTAAAAGGGCGAAAACGACACGAGATCTTTGACCTTCGGATAAGGTAGCCATTTGAGAAGTTTGACCTTCACCAGTTAAACCATAACGACCCAATTGTTGTCTCCAGTATTGGTAATCTTGAGAAATATTGGAGAATTTATCACGGACGAATTCTAATGGGGACTTGGTTAAATCTAATTGATCAGCTGAATGTTGGGAGTAGACACCTAATTTGATATGAGTATGTTTGATGACTCTACCCTTTTGAGGTTGTAATTTACCTTGGAATAATTTCAATAAAGTGGATTTACCAACCCCATTTGGACCGACTAATGCAACTCTTGAATCCATATCAATACCAATATCCAAATGTTCGTATAAGTTGTCTTCATCGTTACCAGAATAAGAGAAAGACATATCGTCGAAAGCTAAGACTGGAGGAGGTAACTTTTCAACATCTGGGAATCTAAAAGTGAAGACTTTATCAGGAACAACAGGTTGAATCAAACCATCAGCTTCCATCTTATCCAAAATCTTTTGTCTAGATTTAGCTTGTTTGACCAAGTTAGCATAAGTACCAGCTGATGCAATGAACTTCTTAATATGAGCAATTTCTTCTTGTTGTTTGTTGTATTGTTTCATTTGGTTGGTTTCCAATTCAGTTCTGGTCTTAAGATAAGAATCGTAATTACCACCATAGGTAGTCAATTTCTTTTCTCTCATATCAATCATATTGGTACAGACACCATTAAGGAAATCTTGAGAGTGAGAAACCAAGATTAAGATTCTGTCGAATCTCTTCAAGTATTCTTCTAACCAAACACAGGCACCTAAATCCAAATGGGCAGTTGGGTCATCTAATAATAATAAGGTTGGTTTGACGAATAAAGCTTTGGCTAAAGCGACACGCATTCTCCAACCCCCAGACATATCCTTAGTCTTCTTGTTGATGGTGACAGAGTTGAAACCCAAACCGGTTAAAATAACAGCAGCTCTTGATTCAAATGTGGCAGGGTCCATTTCATCAATCTTTTCATAGATACCTTCTAATTGAGGACATTCTGGACCCTCTTGGACAATAAGATCTTCAACTAAGTTTTCTAATCTCTTCATTTCATGTTCAGCTTCTCTGACGACATATTCCAATGCAGAAAATTCAGTTGGTTCAGCTGGTTCATTTAATAAGTAAATATCAATAATCTCAGGAATTGGAAATTCTCTGGCGGCAATGGATTTCATTAAGGTAGACTTACCACAACCATTTTCACCTAATAAACCATATCTTCTACCATAATTCAATTCCACGATAGAATCTTGAATTAAAACTTTACCATGGAATAAAAGAGAAACAGAAGATAATTTAATATCTCTAGAAGTTGCCAAAGAGTCTAAAACACCGGTGGTAACTCTATCAGATAAACCATGTTCATCTTGTTGTAATTTCAACTTAGCAATTTGAGTTTCGGCATCTTCAACATCAGATTCTTCAGCATCTTTGGCTGCTTGCCTCTTAGTCTTCTTGGTAGTCTTACCAGCAGCAGTTTTCTTTGCTTCTCTTTCCAAACGCTTTTGTTCTCTCTTGGCTTTTGATGCAGAAACAGACATAGTGCGGACAATTACTATTCGTGTTATTGGTTGAAAAAGAAGAAAAAGTGTAAAAACGTAAATTCAAATTTTTATTCTTAGTTTTTTAGTAACATTTATTTAAAAAACGTTGGAAATATTTTTTTTTTCACCCTCATCGAAAAATCAGAAATCAGGAAAAGAAGAAAACCAAAAAAAAAAAAAAAAAGAAATTGATACAACCAGTTTGGGAGCTACCATGTATAACTCTAAATCTAAATCTACCAAGAAAACATAGGAGGAGAATAGATAGAGACATACAGATAGAAATAGATTGTTACATCCACTTAGTACTTTTAAATTAATATATGACATCAATCTATTTGTATACTTGGTATGGTATAGTTCTCAACGTTCTGGATGACACATATTAAACCAGAAGATTCTAGAATGCAACATTCGCATTAGTTACATGACCTTTCTTCTCTTCTCAATTACAAAAATTTTGGTCACATGATCAAATTACAAGTTCAACATTTACGATGAGTATTAGATTAAACAATGACAAGAGAGAACAAATTGAATTGGAGATTTACGTCATTATTTTCATCAAAAACTCGAACCAAACGGTCAAACGAGTTCAATTGTAGACATGAGACTTCAATCTACAAAGTCATTTCTTGTTTCCATTTGATATAAACATATTGACATTGACCAATCCAAAAATAAATAGTGTAGTAGTGTACTATAAATTCTAGATTATGCAGTTCTTATCTTTCTTCTCCGTTTTCTTCAATTTCTATGATTGCATTACAACAATTGAACTGACAGTTTTATAAAAAAATTGTCAATGAAGTTGTTCTAACCATCTAAGAAGTGATATTTTAACTCCGACTCAATTAGTAGCATTAATTAATGCTGTAAATACTAAAATTGTACGATGTGAAATTACTAGAATTAGTTATTAGGTCATTTGAATTTTTTCCCATCTTTCTTTTTGTCTTGTCCTTGTTCTTCTATACTTCCACCCTTCCTTTTATTATTTGCCATCAAATAGTGCAAACCAACCCTTCATCATCGGTTTTGTTTGACTTCTTATTGTTTCAATTGTCATCCCTTATTTTCACTTCTTTTTTTTAATACTTATATTACTTACTACTACGAGATTGCTATCAATTCAATTTATTCAAGGTATTATTACTAGCTTATTCATTCTTTGCAACATTACAACCAAAATATAAATTTAAAAAACACTAAAACTTTATCAAACATAACACTTGAATAAGACTTTTGCCAATTTGATATATGCTCTTGTATTAATTTACTACAACTAAACTATTTTGCAATTTTAACTTAGATAGAAATAGAAAATTACCAGCAGTATTAGACCTCAGAGGGAAACACTACCAATACCATGACTCCTGCAGACCAATTCAAACATAATAAGAAAGACGATGTGCCAAGGATCAATGTTTCAGCACCGATACCAGCACCAATTCCTATTAAAAGACCGATCAATCTTGATAATGGAGGACCCCTTTCTCCAGTTCCTAGAGGATCATCAGTATTCCAAGTAAGACAACATTTATTTGATAGTGAAGCAACATTACGCTCGTTTACTCCAACTACGATAAAGAAAGTACATAAAGTTGCGGCAAGAAGGCCATCATATGGAACAATTGTTTCTAATAGAGAACAGCATTATAACTTGGATTATCCCTCGGATCCCGATGAATTAAATAAACTTCAGCTAGATCCAACTTCTAGATTCTATGCTAGATCAAGACCAAGAACCTTGAACTTGCCTAATATGTTACCATACAAGATTGAAAGTCCTCCTGAACAAGCCAAATTTTTGAGTCATATAGTATCTCATCTCTATATTGCCATCAAGACTCTTGATATTCAGGGTTCTCTTTCTGTCAGTGCCAAAGATTTGGCAGCTTTGAAAGATGAATGCTTATCTGACGTTGATTTAGCTTTGGAGACCAATTTATTCGAAATGAACCCAAGCGATTTACACACTGATGATGACGAAGATTACGGAACCACTGAAACAGAATATGAAAATTCCGATAGTGACGAAGAAGATGAAGAAGGCGAGGAAGACGATGATGATGAAGATGGAAATAAAGAATCTACACAACAACATAAAAAATCCCCAAAATCAGCTGCAGTAGTTGGTGTGAGAACATGGACTCACGAATTACTAGTGTGGTTAAAAATGAAGTACGACATGCCCATTTCTTTAAGAGTAAGCTTAGCCAGAGTGTATTATGCAATTTGTCTTAGTAGAGGACAACATGTTAGTCTCAAAACTTATGTCAGAGTCTTTGAATTATTAACCAAAGATCAAGAATTGTGCTACGAACAGGGATTAAGATTACCTTGGGAAGCTCTAAACAAAGAATTACTCCATCATTTACCTGCAGTGGACTCCGGCTTAGTTCCATTTGAAAAGAAGGACCACAAGCAATTGTTGAAATTGGCTGGAAGGGTGTCATTCTTTTTTGATAAGAAGTGTTTGCCAATTATGTACCAAAAATTAGTAAGTCAGTTTTCCATTGTCAACTCTTCCATGGTTGTATCTTCATTGGCAATTTTACCTCCGTTCTTTACTCCTGAAGGTGCAGAGAGTGAACATGATATACGTCACTACATACATTCATTGTTTTATTTGTGGCTCAAGCTCAATAAAATTCAGGGGTTTGATGCCCAAGTAACGTCACGATTAGGTGTGTTTTCTATGGCTGCAATGGCTCATTTATCCGCGCATCCTGCATCTACATCTTATTTGCAATTAGGTAAGTTTGGTTTATATACAAAGGATCAAATGGAATTTATGGTCAACACTTTAATTAACAGTTTGAGCATTATGATTGAAAAATATTCATCAATGAAGACGAAATATTTCCATGGATTTGCATCAGCAATTATATTCTCAATGACCGGAAATAGTACATTAGAAGAAGGTGGTATTATTTATTATTTGAAGATGTTGGTGAATGCGATTGAAAGTTATATACATCCTTCCAATACAGGTGATTGGACAAGACCAATTTCCAAATTAGTTATTGCTTTGGTTTATCAATTTCACAAGAGATACAATTCCGAAACTCAAAAAGATGGGGCTCATTACAATCTTCCTCAAGAGCTTAAACTTTCACGAAAAGTAGTCACTGAATTTGTATCAGTTTTCTTACCTGTTGTTAAAACAGGTATTCAATCGAAGAAGACTAATGCTACCGAAGATTATCTTTCCACATTACAATTATTGGCATTTTTGGAACCCGAATTAGTACTCGAAAATACACTTTTGGACATATATGAATCTTTGGAAGGAGTTATTTCAACTCATAGAGTTTCAATTGCCCTCAGATCTATTGATACCTTATCCAGATTTTTAGTATCTACTCCTATTTATCGAGTTCACGTTACAAGATTATTACTGTTAGCATTACCAGGTATAGATTCCAATGATTTAGAAAAAACAATTCAGACATTAGAAGCATTTGCCTCTGTGGCTAACTATGCACCAATTTATGATTTAACCGAAGGAACTGGAGGTCCAACAGAAGCTCTTGAGTTTACTCAGGATCATTTAGAATATCTTAAGAGAAAAATCTACGATGGTGAGATCGATGAATTTAAGGTCGAGAAAGAAACCGAGATTGAAGCGTTGAAGTCATCAACATCAGTATTTTTAGATTTGTTAAAGAGTTTGACAGAAAGATTAACATTGCTATTGGAAAATTTACCCGATCCTTCAAAAAGTGCTGGCATTGAAAATGATTTGGCAACCTCATTACCAAAATTCTTCTATATAATTTTCGAATCTACTTCAGATGAGCTCATTAAACATTTCGAAGAAGATTTCTTTGATTTTATTTTCAACAACACTTTCCACACCATTGCTAATGTAGTTGGTGAAATTGCTGGAGGACTAATCAAACGGAATCCTGAATGCTTTAAGAAGAATGCCAGACTTTTAATTGAAAACATCAAACAAGAAATCTTAGAAAATGGTGCCGGTGCTTCAAGAACTGGTACTGATATCGTACCCCGTGATCAAGGTTTACATTGGAATTTAACCATTTTGAATGAATGTATTGGAAATGCAGGCGAGCAAGTTGTTGATATGCAAAATGAATTAGGTGAATTATCGTACTTCTTAATGGATAGAGTAAGAGGCCCTGTTGTCTTTGCAAGTACTTTCTTGGTGAATCAAATTTTGCAATCAGTTTCAAAGATAAGGATTATGGAATGTAGGTTGATTTCCCCTGCATATGAAAAGAAGTATGGCGTTACTGAGAAGTGTTGGGGTGGATTTTGGAACGACGAATCCAGATTTTCGGAAGAGAATATTGATTTTGAATGGTATAATCCCACAGAGAGAGAAGTAGCATTTGCTGTCGATTTTTTTAATGGTCACGTATCAAAAGGTTTAGAAAATATCATGAAGTTGATGAAAGAATTTGATAAAGAAGATGCAAAAGATGTTAAGTCAACAATGAAGCTCACAGATGAGTTACGCATGAATTTATTATATTTAGCTTATTCATTATCTGGGGTGTCATATTTATTAGACCCATCATTCGAAGAAGACATTCCAAAGTTGAGCTCTGAAACAGAATCTATTCAACAGCGGTTATTATTATTAAAGAGAATTAGAGCACTTAAAGGCGTATCTACGCAAAAGGACAATTTGTATGAAGAAAATGTTCTGGAGAATATGACGAGAATTATGAATGATTTAACTAATGAAGACTTAATAGATTATATGGTTGATTTTGACAAGATTAATGAGTACTTGAATGATCTAGATGAAGAAGACCAAACTCAAGATGGTACTGTAAATGAAAAAGATCACGTTGATGATACCAGACTGAAATCACCAAAATCTGTCGATTCATCTGATCATGGTCATTTATTTTCCAAATTTTCAGGACATTCAATAGCAATTAGCAGACCACAATCTACTGCCCCTGGGTACGATGAATCCGGCAGGGATACACCACAAATTGATGGGATTCATATGTCGAGTATGAATCCGGCTATTACGTTTAGGGAGAGAAGTTTGTATACATCGAACTATTTCTTCGGTAATGATATGGAACATAGGAAGTCGAAGGATTTATATTTGAAGATTCACAAGACCAGACATTTGATTGGAAGAAGTTTGCATGTGATTTACAAGTTTTTAGTTGATAATTTCAGAGATAATACAAAGGTATTCAAGAATTTCTTATATGTTGTTAATATTTGGTTTTCTAATGTTGGTAGAGAGAGAACACTTGATCCAAGTCATGCCAGAATCAGTTATGGATATGTTAGTTACATTCAAACAATCAATAGAATAAGAAAGCCCTTTACAAGAATTGCCATTGGTGCTAGGTTGGAAGCATATCACCTGTTTAGGGTTGCTTTGCATGCTACTTCAAGGACAGAGACCAATTTGGATAAGTTGTTGTTAGAAGATGTTGTCAAATTATCAGTGTCTACGTATTCTAGTATTGCCCAAAACGCTCAGGGTATTTTGCTTGATGGTATGAAGAGGTTAAATGGATCATATGGATTGATTATCAAGTCTGCTTTCAAATATTTAGGAAAAGCCTTAGAAGAGGGGAACCACAAGAAAATTGAAAGCGGATTAAGTATATTTACTCTTAGAAAGATTAGATCTAAGGTTCAGAATGATTTCTATAATGTTCAGAAATATGTGGATTTGTTACATCGTTGTTCAACTATTGACAATGTTGAAGTCCATTCCATGGCGCAATCTTTATTTAGTGATATTTCCAAAGGATTGACACCACCCAGTAGTGTTTGTATTCTTGATCATGACGCAATTGATACAATCAGACCACCTGATCAATTCATTGATTTAGAAATCAAAGCAGTGAAATTGGCAAAAGAAAAGAAGAGAAAGCTATACTTTGGAAAATTGGATAAATTACAAGAAAAGATTTTGGAACATGAGAAGACGAACAGTCATTGGAAGACCACTTTATTGAACATGGATTTGTTAGTTAATATTCAAGCGTACTTAGAAGTTGGAACAAGAGGAGATACCCTTCAATTGTTAGCTAGAGCTGCATCAACTGAACACCCTACTATTTCACGTCTGGCATTAAAAGGTATGACTAGAATCATTAACAAGTTGACCATACTTCATGGATTTGAATATGACTTTGAAAAGGCGTATGATTTGTATTTCATTCCAAAGCATTTGAAAATGCTTGATACAAAGCCACACGATGGTATTTCGTATACCGAAACCTGGAAAAAGGAAATGATGAATAATAGTCATCCTAATTTTTTTGTTGATCACAAAGCAAATACTGGTTGGTTATTCTGGGATGACGAAATGTTGGCAATTTCACAAGAACCATATTATAAACTTAATTTAAGCGAGACTGATCTGGAAGCATTATTAGGATTTACTAAATTCATTAATAGAGATTGGTTCCTTAGAATTGTCAAACTTTGGGTAACTGATAACGACGCAAATTCTGCATTCCAAGGTACTGACGTTTTTGTTACAGCGGCGTTAGTTCTTTTGATTTCCAATGGATATACTCCAACCTTTTCTTATGATGACTTGCTTAGTGTAGTTGATGAAATTTATGTTTCTGATGACAAGAGCGCTCATATTGTTACTTGTGAATTATTAGCTGGTATTTTATTAGGTTCAAAATTTATGGATCCAGACTATGCTACAAAACGTGATGATTTTGTTTGCGGATACTTGAGAAGAGTTCTTAATCAAGATTTATCTCCAGATACAATGGGTATTTGGAACATTTTTGCATGGTGGTTGCCTTCACATATCGATGTTAGAAGATTTCCAAAAGTTATGAATGAGATTATTGGTTTCCAGATTGATCCAACTTCAGATTCGGCGTTCAAAGAATCAACTAGAGTTAGTTATATTAGATCAACAGCGTCTTCGATATCTTGGAGTATTCCTGATCCAGACAGGCTTTTGGAATCATGTATTATGAATATCAATCACAGATATGCAGCTGTGAGATCACAAATTGGTGCACTAATTGCTGTATTGGCATTCCCCTACTATGCAGAAAATATGGAAAGTAGCCGTGATTTTATTCTGCGTACAAACAATATGACTGGATTGATGCTATATGAAGACACTGATCCTGGTAAGCTAATCAATTTGATACCTAGTTTGTTTGATCAAATTGAGAATTGGAGACAACAAGTAGTTAGCTTGACTCCTCAGGAGATTTTGAAGTCGAACTATATTTATACTGCAACAACAGTCTTGACATGGTTAAGACAAGCTTTGAATACTAGTATTGCGGTATTATTCCAAAAGTATGTAACTACCCATTTAGTTCCATTTTTGCTTGAATTGATTAATTTGAAAGAAGTTTGTCAATTGGGGAATATCGATCCTATAACTGTATTAAAGAGGGCTTCGCAAATTCCATTTACTACGAGCCATATAGATGAAGTTGTAACTATGTTGGAGGAGTATTCTAAGAAAGATTTGAATCTTGTTCAAACGATTGTTATGGGAGAGTTCACAGAAACGGTCTTCTTTAAGAACCTTTTCAAATTGTCCAAGGAGCAAAGAGCAAGAATTATGGGCTTAACTAATAGTTTGTTGTATCACAAGCATGTCGGTGTTAGAGAGGCTGCAGCATCTACGTTATCAGGATTAATTCACATATCTCCGCCCGATGAAGTTGAAGAGTTGGTTGCTCAATATAGCAAATCTTATGGAAAGGAATTGGATAAGATTAGAAAGATTTATAGAAAATCAGGATATGAGAATATTAAACAAGAGGATGTTATTATTTTGCATGGTGCAACATTAGGGTTAGGCGCATTAGTTCATGCATTTGCATTCTCGTCACCACCACCAAAATGGATCCCTGGAATATTGACCACGTTGGCGAATAAATGCACAGGTGTTGCTGGTTTAGTTGGTAAGACAGCTAAAGAAACATTAGGGAGATTCAAGAAAACTAGACAAGATAGTTGGCACATTGATAGTAAAGTATTTACTGAAGATCAAATTCAAGATCTTGAAGGGGTGCTTTGGAAGAGTTATTTTATTTGATGAATTTGTTTGATTTTTATTGTTTGTAAATTTATAGTTGTTGAAGACTTTATAGACATCTTGTATAATTGTTTAATTAGAAGTTCGTGTCTAAGCTTACTAACAATTTCTGTAAACATTTATAGAATATTACAAAATCTAAAGACAAGTATTTATACAGAACTGAGGATTACATGTGTGTGGATTTACATTAATATGTAAAGTGATTATGTCAAACTGCTAACTTCAAACAAAAAATTGGAAAAACTGATAATGGCCGTTCCTGATAAATCTTTATCATACTTCTTAAATACTTCAGTCAACTTTCTTAAATACACCAACAATTCAATAAACGAATCAAACTTTAATCTTCCTACTCTACCTTCATCCTTCTCACTATATTTCAGGAATAAATGTAACACGAGATCCGTATCTAGTTTGTACCCTCTATGTTCTAAAACCTTTTGAAATTCTCCAAAGGATATATCGCCCGATTTATCAGTGTCTGCTTGTACAAATAACTTCTTATAAGCCGACAAATATTTCCATAAAGATACAAATTGTTCAAAATTCAAACTTTTAGAATTTGAGTCTGAACTGAATAAATCGATCATTACTTTGATGGTAGAATCTTGAAATCTAGTACGATCAAAGTTCAATAATGCATATGATAATTCTTTCATAGAGATTCTGCCAGAGCGATCAGCATCTACCTTTTCAAACACACTTCTTAATTCCATTTCAAGTTTCTGTTTTGATGAAGGACCCTTTTCAGGTAACGAATCTCTTGATTTATTATTCAATGATCTAGGCGGGGATGAAGTTCCATAACTTTGTTTTCTACCTTTTGGTGGTGGGTGGCCATCATTTTGGTAAACTTGGTATTGCTGTTGCTGTGGTGGTTGTTGTGGTATTGGCTGAGGAGCAGGTTGAGGAGCAGGTTGATATTGCTGTTGTGGTACAGGTTGTGGTTGATAACTTGCATGCATCGTCGTTACTGGTGGTTGATTATAACTTGGCTGGCTCTGATAAACAGGTTGTGGAGGGGGATGTTGATGTTGTTGTGGTGGAGGTTGTTGATATGTTGGCGGTTGAGGTTGAGGTGAAATTCGTTGTTGATGGTATTGCGCATGGCCAGTTGGCGGAGATGCAACACCAGAGTGTGGGGCTTGTGAATTGAAGTATTCCGCGGGTGTAGGTGCGTATCCTTGCGATGGTCGATGTTGTCCATATTGTTGTTGATATGAGTTTGATGAATGACTACTGCTTCCTTGTCTGCCTGATGGTGGTCTAACCTGTGGCTGAGACTGTTTTCGTTGTTGACTAGTTCCCAGATGTTGGGACAGAGCATAACTGGTTGCTTGTTGCGGAGTAGGAAACAGCGGCAAATCGTTCATTGGCATGTTTCAACAGATTATCTTTTAGTATACAAATAGTCAAATACAAGTTAAAAAATAGAAATTCCACTGACTATTTATTTGTTTAGCGTTGCCCGTATTGAATTTATTCCTTCTTCAATCTTTCAACTGTCACTTTTTTTTTTTCCCTTGTTAATTTAACTTCACTTAGTTTTACTTGGCACATTCTCACTTTCAATTTAGTTTACTTTTTTTCCCCCAAACAAAACATAGTTAAGCTAACTAACACATTTAACTAAAGGGAACAAAACAACTAAAAAAAAAAACCAAAGTGTGGAGTCGTGCAAGGTCTAAAAAATAAATTTAGTTATCACGTGATATTGATGAAAAATAAATTTTTATCATCTATCGTAAATTGGATGCTAAAAATGCAATGCAAAATTTTACGATAAGGAAAGAGCAACGTCTTCTTGTCAGCCTTATCCCCAACAATTTCCCGTTTTTTTACTAACTGAAAATCATATCAGGGTTTTTCAAATGAAAAACAATCGTAGATTATGGAAACATATAAAATAGTATACAAAAATTCGGAAGTAAAAGAACAAAGGAAGTACTGTTATCTTATCTTTCAATCTGGGCCGATGTAGTAAATCAATTAAAACCATTCAAAAGATTGGGAGGTATCCACCAGTGGAGAAGATGAAATTTATACAAAGGAAGAGACAAAACATACATAATGAAATCAAATATGTGTTCTATCCCTAGATTGGGTGCAAAAAAAAGGACAACAGCGATTTGTTGCCTCTCATTTTGCCAATTTTCTCAAGTATTCCAATACTTCAATGAAACAATCAAACTTCAAATTTCCAGCACCTCCATTTGTCTTATGACTATATCTTAAGAAAAGATCTAAAGTTATATCAACATCTAAATGAAATTCAATTTGGTCTAAAATTCTCAAAAATTCTCCAAATGAAATATCTCCGGATTGATTCATATCAGCTTGAACAAAAAGTGTCCTATATGTAAGTAAATATTCCCATAACTCAACAAATTGTTCGAAATTTATTGTTCTTGATTTTCTAGAACCAAATAAATGGATCAAGAGCCCAATAGTGGAGGTTTGGAATCTACTGTTATCAAAATTGCTTAGTGCATTTCCCAATTCTCTAGCCGAAATTTTTCCAGACTTATTCGTATCAACACTGTTAAAAAGTTCTCTTAAATCCATATCGTAAACAGTCCTTTTCACTTTCACTTCTACTTCTTTCTTAGGTTCAATATGTATAGGTTCTACAATCTTTTGCTCTACTTTAATAGGTTGATCATATAATAAGTATGTATGACAGGATTGACTTCCAGCATATTGAAATGGTACGTAGTTGACTGGTGTCGGTTCTGGTGCAACTGTTGCTGGTGATACTACACGGTGGACAGTGTGCAAAGGATTCTGAGGTATCCCTTTAGGGTCGTGGACTGCATAAAGAATTTTTGGTGGGGATTTATAAACAACCTCTCCATTGATTATAGTTGCATCCAGGGGAGTGGCTAACGGTGGCAAATCGTCTTTAGTCATTTCTTTAAACTGTTAGTTTAATTGCTATTTGACATAATTAGCTTGCTTAATTTTCGGGGGATTACCTCGAGATTTATAGAAAGTTAATTATGAGAATATTATTTTCTGCTGGTCCATTGCAGTCCCATTGTTGTCAAGACGAGATCAACGCACAACAATAATAGTGGAAGATTTGGCTTTGTTACATTTCCGATTTAATTAAGCCAGCCAGCACATATCGTCTTGTCATCTGAAATTGTATGTATGTATCCCATCAGTCTTCCACCGTATCTACTCCCACAGGCTGAAGTTATAAAAGGGTTTAGAACCAAGAATTGAATATTGTCATTTCAACCTTTCCTAAGGTTCATGTCTCTGGACACTAATTCTTGTAAAAACTATTATATGATTGGATTCTCAAACCAAGGCGCTTTTGCAACCCCCCTTTCGATACAAATTGAAATTGTATCGCGGCAGTATTGTGAAATCTATTGACTAACAGAAAGAGGCGGACCGTGCAAGTTCATTTTCTATATTATATTAACCCCTGTCATGTCTATTTATAAGTACCAAATTTCAGTTCAGAAAAGGTACAGAGGTTATTGTTACGATAATAAGGTGTGGGTCCTTAACAGAGCGAAGCCCCAAACAAAGAGATTATACTCTTATAGCTAACAGAAAAGGCTCCAATCGAAATGTTGAAAACATTCAAATTCTCTTGCAGCCATGACCTGTTCGGGGGGGGCTTACTCATCTCTCCTACAAAATACGCATACAAACTCCGATATTATACAGTAAACCTTTTTTATATATTAGAAGTTATAAATGGAGGATTCTCCTAATCCTACAACCTGGAAAAGGAAAATTATAAAAGTAATCACCTATATGACAAAATGACAACCCAAATTTTTGAAAAAGAACATAAATAAAATCAATCACATAAGTAAATAGGAAATAGTATGAAATCGTCAAATTCAACCATAAAAAACGATATATAATAAAAATACACTGTTGAACAAGTCCTTCATTCCTTTCCACTACTAAGATGCAATCTCATTAAAATTTCATTTAATCTCTAGCTCTTCTTCTGTAACCTTCAGAACCACCTCTTCTTGGAGCACCACCTCTGGATGGTCTTGGTCTTTCAGCTGGAGCTTGCTTCAATCTGGTTAATGGTAAGATACCTTCTGGAATGTTTAATTCAGTTCTTAAGAATTCAACACCTTCGTCAGTTAAGGTGTAGTAGTAGTATTGCCATGAGAATTGGGTCTTGACGAAACCTTTAGAAGTTAAAGATTGTAAAGCCTTGATGACGAATAAGTTCTTAGTGTCAATTTCATCGTGCTTTGGTTGGTTGAAGTCCTTCTTGGCAACAACGACACCTTCTATAGAATGTGTTAGTAAATTATTCACAGGGATATATCTAAGGAGCTTAGCTGATAGTTAAAGGGAACAATCTACGAAAACCACATTCACTTGTTATATCTAATAATCGGTATTCATTTTTGCGATATTTTCGAAGTTCTTTCTTTCGATACGGTTACGAATAATGTGGTAGTTTAATCAAATAAAACGTTATATACTCATATTCCAGGAAGGTTGTATATTATGTAGTTGTTGTTCATAGGTTCATTTGTTCATGGTAGATTTCATGCAATTTTTCAATCATCTTCTTAGTTCAATCTCTACTCCCCCCTTGTTTACTATCTATCCAAACTTCGCTATTCTCTCTTTCATTTGTTACATACCTTGGAAGAGGTATTGGTGGATCTTCTTTCTTTCTTCTCTTGGAATAAGCATGGTTAATACTATAAGACTCTGATGATTCTATTAAACTAAAAGAAAGGGTAAAAAATTCTTGAATAGGTTTTTTTTTTCAATAGTATGTTGGTTGGAAATTTTTTTTTCCCTTTGGTGAGTGATTACTGTTCACTATGCAGGAGATGGAATTTTTGTTAGTAACCGTAGTAGCATTTTTTCCCTCCTAGTAAATTTTTTGTTAGTGCGGAATTTACTACGGGATGATTACGTAAGCAGAAGATTACAGGTTTTTTCCTTCTCATGTTTGTTCGCACAGGTTTTTCGGTAGTGTAGCGCGTACAAAAGTTTTCTGATCGAAAACCAGAGTTTACACGTGATTTAGTAGGGCTATAACCCTAAAGCATAATATCCCAAATTCTCTTAATAGTTGCCGTACATGCGAAACTAGCTGCGAAGAAAGATTGCAAAACTTTTCAGCTTTTACGAAACCCCAAACAAAATACAACACATTGTAAATGCTATACTCGAGAAATTAACAAGTCATTAAATTATTAGATACAATTACACAAGATCACTATACATATTTCATAGTTTAAACTACTATTAGGTTAAAATTGTGCTTCAGATTGCTTTGGTGCGTTACCGTGGAACAATGATGTAAAACCAGTGAATCCTTGAGCTACATATGCCCTCAAGGATTCATGTTGTTCTGTCTTTTCAACATCTTCATTACTTTGCTCATCGCCTAATCTATGATCTCTTAAGAAGAAACCAAAAATAATCATTGGGGCAGTGAAGATTAAAGCAATCATAATCAAAAGTCTTTGAACATCACGATAAGCAAGAACAACTTGCTGTCTTTCAGGGGTATCCCAAGCGTACGTAGCAATAAAAGTATAAGGATCTCCATAAACAGATGTAGCTAGAGTAGAGTTTCCAGTGTGCTTTAAGATCTTTTCGTATAAACGTTGCGACCAAACAGCACCAGCAATGGAAGCACCAACAGCTGACCCAATTCTGTAAACAGTCAAACCCAAGGAAATAATAACAGCCATATGTTCATGGGTGGTACAACTTTGCAACGAGACATTACATGGATATGAGAAGAAAGCAAGCCCAAAACCTAATAAGCATACAGCAGCAATGATACCACCATATGAAGAAGTACCGGATCTAAAGTGATACATAAGACCCAAAGCAACCATCCAGATGCAACAACCAAAGATAATAAATCCTTTCAATCTCTTCCACTTAACAATGAACAACCCAAAGAAGAAACCAGTTACAACAGAGACAAATGAACTCAAGGAAGTGATTCTTGTCGCAGACTTCATAGTTTGATCAACAGCAACAAGCAAAACAGTATAAAGATAAGTTGCTTCAATAGAACTAATAAAGTTCAATAAGAATGAAATAGCTAAAGCCGACCAGATACCACGGTCCTTCAATAAGTGAAATGGAGCAACTGGATGCCTTGCACCCCAATTTTCCCAAGCAATGAATACTGGCAATAAAACACCACCAATTACAATTGGAACGATAATGGAAGCATCTTGCCATTTGGAGCTAATACCACCAGCAAGGGTCAATGGAACCAAAAGACAACCTAAACAAACCACCAAAATTAATAACCCAATAATATCTAATTGCCAGAATAAGTACTTAAGGAAGCCCCACCATCCTAATTGTTGGAACTTGGTTTCTCTTTGTTTGAAATTTCTCCATTCTTCGGTCTTACCAGCTTTCCATCTCATGTGAATCATACATCCAATTAGAGGAAGACAAGCCAATGGGAAAATAAAGGCCCACATACCAACACCCCATTGCCAATTAGTACCAACAGCTTCAGTGACGTTACCAGAAATCCAAGTGTTGATAATGAATGGGAAAGTTGGAACGAACAAATAGAATAAACGCCATTTCAAACTGGAGAAATCGGCCAAGATACACATGACAATAAGAATGACACCAGTGTAACCAATTTGGTACAAAACAGAACCAGCAGCATACTTTTGGACATTAGTGGCTTGAGATTCAATAATCGTACCAACGACATAGAATAAGATTGAAACAATAAAGATTTCCAAACGACCAAAGACATCGGAAAGTCTGGCATATACCGGTTGACAAGCGGCACCAGCAACAGCAGTGACGACAGCAACAGTAGTCAATAATGAATGCTCAGCGTAGGAAGCGGTAGCATAAGCAGTAAACACCCAACGGGTAGCACCATCTAACCCATATGCATAACCAACAAGAAAGGCAGAAAATAGTAAAACCCCATGTAACCACTTGTTGTTGTTCCATTGAGCAGCTAAAATCTCAGCTTTTCTAACACCAATAGACTTTTCTTCCACTTCAGGTTCTGAATCAGAAATCTTTTCCCCTGACTCTTGATCAAGAGAATCTCTTTTGGATATATACTCTCTTTCTTGGTTGAGGGAGCCTGCAACATCCTGGGAAGAAGCACGCTCGATACCATCTCTTTGGTTGTCACTCATATTTGATATTCTTTAGAGTTGGTGATATACGGCTTTCTTGTGGAATGCATCTAAGGGGAATTCAAGGTGATATTTATATCATTATGAGAATCCTTGAAGAAAGGTCATCTGTTAAAGGATATTGCCTTTTTGACATCATCAAAAATTTTCAAAAAAATATTGACACAAACGCATTAAAATAATATTTTTTGGTGGAAAATTGTTCTATAAAGTAATTGTAATTCTTCTTGGCAAGAAATACAGACTCATACTGTGAAGAATCAGCTTAATAACGACTTCTAAAAAAGGGAAAGTCAAATAAAATGTATCACTGACCATGAGCTCTTTTAGAGTATAGTGTACGGTCTTGAAACTCTTTCTAATTTGGAACTGGTTTTGCCAATTAATTGGACTTTGTTGATCCATGATTCCTTGGGAAAAAATGAAGATTTCTTATCTTTACCATCACACCTCATTGCATTCGTATCACGTTCCAATTTAGAGAATTAAATTGCAAGTTGAAAATCTTGACGACTGCAGAGCTTCGAATTGTTGTGAAACGAGTTGTATTGTTAAGTTACGGTCCCGAGCTCTTATTCGCTGGAAATGTGTTTTATTCTTGTAAAATAATTTATTTTTTAAGATCTGATGCATCAAATTAAAATTATGTTTGATTTATTTTTTCATAGATCTGCAAAAAGTGGAATCTGATAATTCTGATCAAAATAATATATTTTAGAAGCCACGGAAATTTTGTAATTGCACTTAAACAAAGCCGGTAAGTATACGCTACATTATGGCCATCGGCCATTTGTTAAGCAATAATATCACAACAATGTCAGGAATTTTGGAAGCTTCAACTATGAACCAAAACAATAAAATTGCTTTCCACGAATTGTCTAGTCAGATACGGAGCACAAATGACCAAATTTATTCCTACCAAGAAATTTGGGCGTGAATTGGTAATTTTTGTACTACTCTTGTTCCATACTCGATTTTCCATTTTCCAAATATTCAATATTTCGTAGAAGTTCCGTAATTATAACAAGAGCATGACACCAGTCGTTGAAATTCTCTTCGTTAAATTGCCAGCAGGAATTGGAGTTGATTGGCTGTACGTTTGGGGGGGGGGAGAACCCACCACTGATGAAATTGATAAAAACTTGAAATTTATCCGTTTCTTTTGGAGCTTAGGCAACAGAGATGGCTTAGATATTATTTATTCCATCTGATAAAAAATATAGCGTTTTCTATGCAAAATGATTTTTCCGATGGGAGAGGTTTACGAAAAATTTCTTTGCTTTTTAAAATGCCGTATCATATGACAAATCGGGAAGGAAGTAATCTGCTCACCACAACAGAGATGGTTACACCAAATATTCCGCTTGCTTTGTTTGTTTTTCGAGCCCTTCTTTACGTACCCCTAGGATTCGATTTGAAAATGGTTCTTGCGGTATATGGAACGTTTGCAGTCAATCCCATATGTGATAACGGCAGTTCAAAGAGTATGTAGTACGTATTCTCTTCATTTCTCTAACCATTGTCCAATCCTTTGTAAACATCTTATCAACTTTATTTACTTCTCGGATCTTGGTTGTTTTGTTCTTAATTCCGGATAGGGTTTTTCGGGGTTTACCTTCATTGGTTTCGAATATCATGCCACCATTAAACCCTTGAACGTCTGGAATACTTAGATAAATACAGCAAATAAATGCAATTAAGTATCTTGCAGGATTAAAATGGCTAGAATATGTTCTTGAAGCTGTACTGTAAGTACAAATCTTAGATCATGAAGCATCTGTAAACAGATTTAATACGTATTCATCTATTCACTTAACAATTCCACGTCCCGCTACATAATTTTGAAAGATGTCCTCAAGTTCACGTCAGATCATAGAGTCTTCCTCGTTTCATTCTAGAGTCATAAAACTAGAAACAGAAATTTGTCAATGATTACTATGGTTATTGATTCTAAGTGCGATTTCCCCTTAACCATTAGAAGAAATTAGAAGCTGGTGGGGTCACTGGAAACCTTTATAACGCAAGGCACGTACAAACATTAAATGTCATACATTCGCAAACTTGTCGCCTCCCTTCTGAGGTTGATTTAGCAATCCAGCAAGGCTAATAGGTACATACGAATTTATTCATCCTACATATGACATTTCGTCCACTGGAAAAGTAAACTCACGTGCCATCGCGTGAAATCCAGCAACATTACTTGGAAGGACCATTTTTAGGGTCTATTACAATATAGATAGAGCCCAGCAAATCATATTCTTTACGACGTTTGGGCTACTTGAGACACCTCATTTTGCGTTCACCCATCAAAAATGGCAAGGGGTTAATCATTTCAATGATTCTTACTAAGAATTTCGAGATCCAATGTAATTAGTAAGTAAATTGATTTTGCATAACGTATAATATGATTTACATTCACAAGATAGATGATAATTTGATTGAGAAAGTTCGTGTAAAAGAGGGCCAAGAACTGGAGGAAAACAATTGGTAGGAATGGTTTCAAATCACGTGACAATATTTGGTTGAATTTGTATTGTTAATCTTTAATTTCAATAAATCGCGGTGTTTCAAGCAATTGGCACAACCGTAGCAAACTTTTCTCATATCGTTTCGCATTTACCCATCTACACAACGAGAAAATCCTTCGGGGTTTACTCAGATTACCACAAAAAATGGGTGGGAAATTCGGTGGCACACACCATCCACTTTCAAAATTACCCCTGAGGGTTTCCTGAGCGCGGAAGCGCATGGGCGGTGTTACAAGTAATCAAAATGGGTTTCAAATCCTGTTATGGGAACGGCGCCGCGGATGGTTGGTCCTCCAACAATTAGAAGGAGGGACTGTTTAGTGCAATTTGCGAACCTAGCTTAAGACTAGGCACCCGATACCGATCATCGATATGAGTTAGGTTTCCCCTATTTTTCCCGGCGGTATGGCTGGACTTATTCGTTTGGTTTTAGAGGTCAAACAGTCGTAGTAGAAAATTATTGCTCGCACCAGTTCGACTCCTATAACTTTGTCTCCACAGATCAAAAAAAATTATTTCATGGCATGAGTGATTCTCTTCCCAGACAAACCAAACAACTCCAACAACAGTGACACACCCAATGCCATGATTATCGCTAGTATCAGAAGAATATTTGCATCTTTTAGAACGGAAGAAGAAGAAAGGCTATATTCACGTGCTGCATTCTTCAATTTTTTAGGGTTTCTCGGATCATGTGTGTTATTTTCTTTCGTCGCCCAGCAGTTGTCACGAAATCCCAGAGAACTAGCACATATTGCTAGAGCCGATGCATTGCTCAGAGCACTACAATCATAAAATACAAAAGTAACTTGAATGGGATTTTAAATTATATACAGGGAATATAATGTACACAACTTCAACATAGATACTTTTAAACGGCATCTACGAAACTTTAAAAGATGGAATCAAACAACAAGTCAAAAAAACTAAATAAAACGAGAAAGCGAACGTAAACAATTAATCATTACAATCTTGATAATTGTTAGACAATAAGGCTAACATTAAACATCTCAGCAACGGAGAACCAGTATTGCATCCCATAAAAATGTACAAGAATCTATCAGTTATATTTGTATAGTAATAACAATATAGTTAACAACAGATTACTTTTAACCTCTAATTAAGATTTCCTTGAACATCTCATAGGCGGTCCATGAAATTGCCGTACTTGGAACATTGAAAATAATTCTTGGTTTTAAACCTCTAGTAAATGCTCCAATCCCCCCTTGTTGATACAAGGCCCTGGCAGCACTCTTAAACCCATCAACATGTCTTAAAGATTCATTCTGAGAAATGCCCCTTGTTTGCAATGCCGTTTTGATACAATCGAAAGGGTTAGTAAGGGCCGCTGCAATACCACCAGCAATACCACCACTAACGCAGTGCAAGTATGGATTGTAAGCATGTGACGGATTTAACACAGATGAAAAATATTCGTAGAAACCAAAGTTTAAGGCAGCAAAGGGGATGTTGGTAAATAAGGTTGTTGGGTATGATATGTAAAAGGCACCAAGACCTTCTTTTCTATAAATATCGGCCGCTACTCTCATTAACCTTATGGATGTAGATTTATTTTCTTGATAAGCTGCACTTGCTTGCATTCGTTGTTTCAACATATCAAAAGGAGTCATTAAGGCATCTGAGGAAGTGGTGGCCGCTATACCGGCAGCCAGCGCAAATATCGGGTGGTTGGCGTCAGTGACTATTTTATTTGAATGAGGGGAGTTTGTTAATCTATTGACTAAGAAAGTCTTTGTTGACTCAAATACGGAGAAGTACACTGCATGAGCAGGACCAGCACCTAAAACAACGGAAGAAACACCTTTCCATAAGGAATAGAACCCTTCACTTGAACTGATTTTAGATATTGATTTTATCATACTACGTGCTTCTTTGGAAAAAGACATTTGCATTCTGGTCTTTATGGAATCAATGGGGAACATGACTGTATGTTCCATAATACCAGCAAGTGCCCCAGCACTTAAGTGAGCTGCTAATGTGGCATCTTCCGGTAACGCTTCGTAGTCTATTTCCACAGTATCGGGAAAGAACTGAATCTGATGTTCCATCTCTGTAAATGTGTGTATGTGATATGTTGCTTTGACGCGAGGAAGTAATTCTATAATTCTAGTGGTTCTTCTAAACTGACAATTGCGACAATTATATAAATTCTCAATACTTTAGTACTCCAAGTATCCAATAGCGTATGCTTATAGTTTTAATTGTATATAAGCAACTAAAAATGAAAGTTGTAGCAAAGATTTTTATGATATTTACCAAGGATGGAAGAAGTTCAAAAAAAAAAAAAAAAAACCGAACGCAGAAAATCAGAACTTCGGAATTGAAAAATTTCAATGACAAAGAACAGAACGAGGACCAGCGCTCTCGCCTTACTTAGTTAACATTGTGTTAATGGTTTTAATGTTTTATATTACATGATTATTATTACTTGCTACATACGCAATTGGTGATAAAATAGTATTCTTCTCAGCCCAAATTATAGATCGGCTATTCTCATGAATTGAATCTAATGAGTAGTCATCTCATTATTAATTCAATCGAGATACAAGAAAATCTTAATCATAGATGATTTGTAATGCCAAATTGTTCCAGTCGCTGGTTTTTTTTTTCTTTGCTCTGAATTTGACCTAGTACCATGGAAGTATTTTTATTCAATCGGTTTTTGCAACAACTCGAGAACTCTAAGATCAGTTGAAAACATCAAGAGAATTGTCCCTACAACCGGTATATTTCTATTATTAAGAATTGACGGCTGCAGTTTCAGTGTGATAGATGTAATGAAAGGACGCTTAAGGATTGACGCATTGTCCAAAAGACGGAATTTCTCACTACAATGTGGAGTTACGCTCGCAGTTCAGATGTTTTTTTCTTAACCGAGGATCGGCGGGACTACAGAGTAGTCACGTTGAGAATAGATCATTCTTATCGTGAATGTTGTTAAATCGCAACGACACCATTACAAGTACATCACATCACTACTTATGGAAGGGGTAAGTTGAATTCTCGGTTACCAATTATCACCATTTGCTAAATATTATGATCTACCGTTTTGACATTTCCGGGAGCGGCCCAGAGATTTTTTAAGTTAGAAGTTAAGCAAAAAAAAGTAGGTGCAAATGTGAAGGGCAACGAAAAATTATTGAGATACGATATCGGATCCGGCAGGACAAATCTAACAATAAAAATTGGAATATCTTTTGAGATAATGATCACAAAACCGATCAACGCAGTTTGCAGTTATATGAAGCCAGTCATGTACTTTGCAATTCTTAGACGTCTACCTTTCGGAATACCCAATAATGATGTAGTTATTTACACTTCACATTCATCATTTCTGAACTACAGTACCTTTTCTTTTAATTCGTCTAACCCGATCAGAAACGCTCCACACCGAAGAAAGCAAAAAAAAAGGTTACATGGCTGCAAAATGAATTAGAAATATATTCAGACAGAAAAATCGATAAAAAGAAGATGAGATCAACTCGTCTACTAATAGCATGAGTCAGTCATAAACTCAAGCAATTGTCATATCGTATTGCTCAGGAACTATTGTTTTGACCTTACCTGTTTTAAGATAACTTTCAACATTTTCAGCAACCCAAATTTCCATATTTTTAATTGCTTCAAACGTATGAGTACCCATATGAGGTAAACTAACAACGTTTGGTAATTCGTACAATTCCGGCGATACTTTAGGTTCCAATTCAAATACATCTGCACCAAATGCACCAATCTTTCTTGACTTGATGAGTTCAGGTAAAGCTTTTTCATCAATCACTGCCCCTCTTGCAGTATTGACCAAGATAATCCCATCTTTCATTTTACTTATCGTTTCCTTGTTGATTGAATGTCTCGTGTGGGCATTAAGTGGAACACTAATGCAGATAATATCAGCTTGTTTCAATAATTCATCATACGAGACATATTCTGTACCAGCTTCCAATTCAGGCTTTAATTGAGAACGATTATGATAGATAATTCTCTCAAATCCAAAAGGTCTCAATCTATCCCTAATGGCACGTCCAATACCTCCCATTCCCAAAATACCAACTACTTTACCTTCAGGACTACGACCCAATTTAGCACCTCCACATTTTTTCTCATCCCAACCTCCTCTGGCTAAAATATCATGTCCTTGTTGATAATTTCTTAAACAGGATAACACTAAAAACACGGCAGTGTCAGCAGTAGGTGCCTCAACTGGAACAGTCACATTTGAGACTTGAATACCCCTTTGAGTGAATGGTTTGACGTCGATTTGATCATATCCAGCTCCATTGTGACTTAAACTCTTCAAAGAAGCTGGCATATGACTAGCCAATTCTTCATCGAATCTACCAGTGACTTCAACAGATGCATACGTTCTTGCGATACTTGTAATATCATTATATTTTGATTGAAGATCTTGAATGAATTCTTCACGAGTTTGGGAAGTACAGTCAATGATTTCGGCAATTTGGGATAATTCTTCCCATTTACGTTGGGCAAATTCAATTTTTCCCAATCTTAATACTTTTGGTTTAGAAGATGAAATAGTCATTACTGATGATATGTGTTGGATAGATAAATTTCTCATCAAAAAAATCGTCTTGTCCGTAGATTTAAAGGAGAAAATGGCTCCTTTTATGTAATGATAAGTTTCATTGTTGAAGAAGGTTGTGGAGGATACCTTTCCATATTAGTGTGGCAGGTTGTGATTCGGAAGAAACGCCTCCAAAAATATTTCTTTGTGGCAAGAGAATATAGTGGGGGCGCGTGGGGGACCGTGGGGGATTAAAATTTTGGGGGACCCAAAGTTTGGAGGAAAGATCGTTCCAAATTGGTTGCAAAAATTTATTTATACTGGTACTTTTATAAACTTTAAAAATAGAAAACTAACAATATTTAATGTCAAGGATTCAAAATGTTTCAAATTGTATTTGCTTCATGTCCTACATGATTAATCGGGAACCACGGTACATGAAACCACTCTTCTTTTTTGATTGAGATTCTACATTCACGTTACTTTCAACATGTTCACGTTGTGGGAAATTGTCCAAAGATTTAGCATATGTGGCTACAGAGTGAGCAATTAATTTTGTATTAGTGATCCATGCACCATAATCTGGGTTACCTAAATCATCACATAATTGATGATAACATGGGTCAAACCATTTACCTACATCACCTCCAAACTTTTCCTTTGACTTATCATCCTTGATTCCTTCTGCACCAGTCGCGATACCACCAGCTGGGATTCCATTATCAATAAAGCCAACATAATCGGATCTACCGTCAAATGGAATCAAAGTATAGTTGAGCCCTTGAGATTTGTACCAATCAATATATAATTGTTTCAAATCCCCTGACCCATCTGGATGATCTTCATTGTTGGCATCATAGACTTCATATTCGTAATTTGGTGATGCCATCATATCATAATCCATAAATAATCTAATCTTAGAATTTTCTTTTGGGGTCAAATTTTCAGCGTAATAGTTTGAACCTAATAAACCTTCTTCTTCAGCTGCCCACCATGCAAATCTAACTGCATTATTTACTTTAAATTTGGTTAAATGTTTAGCAACTTCTAATAAAGAGATAGTACCGGAACCATCGTCATTGATACCTGGTCCTTCGGCGACTGAATCTGAATGAGCACCAAGGGCAACAACATTATTATGATCACCAAAAACGGTTTCGGCAACAACATTCAAAGTAGAAGTGTTTCTTATGTATGAGTCAACATACAAGGATGTTTCGAATTCATGAAGAGGATCTTCCAATAAAGCCTTGATATAATCTTCGACGTCTTTTTCGCCAACAGATACAGTGGCGATTTCCTTACCGGTAGGAGTACCTAAGGTACCATGCAATTGGCCAGCAGAATCATAAATAATGGCACCTAATGCACCGGAAACACCAGCATTGACAGATTTGTCACCAAATGCACATTGACCACGCTTAATCAAGACGATATTATCTTTGGTGTGTTTAGGGAAATCATTTACGGAACAACCAAAATTATCTACAAGGACTAATTTACCATGAACTGGTTTACCCTTTGGAGTTGGAGGAGATAAACCCATAGCAGCTAATGATTCTGGTTGAACACCATCAATTAAAAGCGAGAATGACTCAACTTTTCCATCAATGGCATTAAATCTTTGAGTGTATACAGAATAATATCCACCTAACTCTTTTAATTCTTTAACGATATATTTTATAGTTTTGTTATGACCTGGTGAGCCAATGACACGAGTTGGATGGCCATATTCGTCAAACGAGGCTTTAGCAAATTTGAATAAATCCTTTGCCCTCTTTTTTAACCCATGCATGTTAATTAAAGATTGCAATTCTTCGGTATCAATTTCTGGGAGGGCTTTATAATCAGTTTCATCAATTACATAATCCAATACATCCTTGTGACGAGAATGAAATTCGTCTGATTGCATTACTTGGATATCTTCAGGAAGTAGAGATACTTCATCATTCAATAATTCAGATTGGAAGAATTGTTGCCAAAGTGTCACTGGCATAGCATTGATAGCTACTATCAATGCTAAGGAAGCGGTCAAGGATAATTGCATTGTTTTGTTACCTTTGTAAGGGTGGAAAGGAAAAGGTTATGTTAGAATGGCAAATAAACTAGCATTATCAAAAAGAAAAAAGAATACAATTAAAAAGTAAGTGCGACAGATTGAATCTTAATTTTCCCTCGAAAATGAATGAAATATGAGTCTTCTTTCTTCCACCTCATCGTCGTATTCTTATCTTTAAGGAACGGCTCGAAAAAAAATGCATTTTAAAAAATATGTGGAGAGAGAAGAAGACCCGAAGGGGTGCAATGCGCAATTTGGTTACTATTCTTCGTAATTACACATTCTCTATACACAGCAGAATGACTAATTACATACTCTATAAATGTACTCTTGTTAATAATAAATAACATAATTTGTTCCACGATGTTATTAGCGTCAATTTTAATATCTTCTTCCATTCTTCTTATTCTTCTTAATCCGCACTTTCTGGTGACCAAATGGATTCCCACCTCCAAAAGGATTTCCACCAGCACCGCCGCCACCACCACCAGTGTTAAAGTTAAATTGGAATTGGCCACCGCCACCTGGTCCCCCGCTCGCACCTTGGAAGAATTGTTGAAAGAAATTAGATCCTCCTCCTTGAAATCCTTGGAATCCATTAAAGTTTGGTCCGGCACGACTCTGTCCCATAGGATCATTTGGGTCATCTCCACGATCATAACGTTCACGTAATTCACGATCTGATAATACTTCATATGCTTGATTTATATCTTGCATCTTCTTTTCGATCTCTTCTGGGGACATATCATTGTTCTTGTATTTATCGGGGTGATATTTTAAGGTGGCGGAACGATAAGCCTTCTTGATTGTTTTATCATCAGCGTCCTTAGCTACGTCTAGGATTTTGTAGTAATCGTTCTTAGGTGTGGATCTCCTTTGTTGTTGTTGACGTTGTTGCTGTTGGTACTGATGGTGTTGTTGTTGTTGTCGTTGCCTTTGCTGTTGTTGATTGAATTGTTGTTGTCTTTGTTGTTGGAAGAACTGCTGTTGCTGTTGTTGTTGGTTTTGTTGAGCTCTCAAATAGTCATCTAATTGTTCATACAAATCTGTGAATATTTTGGTTTGTTTGACATATTTGTTGAAGCCATTTAAGATAACAGCAGCTTCTTCAAATTTCTTCTCTTTTAATAATTTAGTAATTTCCGGAATCCGTTTAGGAAAGAAAGAATCATCGATCATTTGACACACTTTAACAATAGCTTTAGCATCAATACCTCCTGTGACATGAATATAGGATTCACAAGCTAATTTCTGTAAATCTTGAACAAAAACTAAATTTTGAATCCCTTTGTCATTGCCCATTAAAGATATTAAAAATTCTGATGCTCTATACATCAAATAATCAAAATTGGTTTTAATTTGTGATTTAAGTTTCCTCTTTTCTAATTTGGATACTTTCAATTCATCCAAGAATAAGAATTTATGAGCAAATTTAAAATCAATATTTGGGTTGATTAATTCTTCGTCTAATTGACCAGTACCTTCCAAAGTGGCATAATAATGGCCAGTCACAATTGAGTATTGTTCAAGTAAACTCAAGAAAATTTGATACTTGGAATAAAACTTGGATAAATCTCCACAAGGTTTGAACTCATTATTAATCCTTAAACAATTCTTAATCAATATTTTTGCATTTTCGAATTGATTTTCAGTGAACAATACAAATTTAGATAAGGTTTCATAAAGATTTAAATCTCCCCAAGGCAGAATATTGATCAATTTTTGTAAATCTTTAATAATAATCTTATTCAAAGGTAAAGAATCGCCCAAATATGAAAGTTCCGTCATTGGATTCTGTTTAAATAATTCTAAAGCTGATAAATAATGTAAATTCCCACTTTCATAATTCTTAGGAGCAATATTTATAACTTGATTATTCAAGTGAGTTAAACATTTTTCATATTGACAATCATTGTAGAACAGTTGGGCTGTCAACATACTCGTATTCCAATTATTCATGGTATCAAACACAGCCTTATCGTCATCCCTATCCAAATATGGTGCAAGCGAGTTAAAATCACCCTTTGACATCAATAAATCGATGAGTTTCAATTTGGCAGGTTTTTTGGATGGATCCAAATCCAAAACCATCTTGAGATCATTAATGGCACCTACCTCTTTATTTAAATTTATTTCAATCAAAGCTTTCTTAAAGTATAATTGAGGAAGAAATTCTTTTGCTTGAGGAATACTGGCTATATCATTAACTACTCTTTCATATTCTTGCAACACATTTGCAGTTGGTCCTTCACTAGAAAATAAGTTGTCAACATATTGAATTTTATGTTGAATTTGATGAAGGTCAGTAGAAGCAGTTGCTGTAGCTAACTGAATACCTATAAGGAGTTTAACTGTTAGTTGGAGTAACTTCATCTGTTTATCTTCGTTGTAAGAAGAACAAGGGTAAGGGTAAGGGTGATTGTATGAACTGAAAAATAAAATGACGTGTAAACAAATTAAATTTAAAGTTTAAAGAAGGAGAAAAACAAAACTTCTTAACAAACACCAATTTCAAGTAAATTATTTAAAGAAGTTGCAATAAAACCATTTATATATACATATGTATATGTATATATACTCTACTTAAATAACTTAGCTAAAGATACAGCTCCTTCATCATTCTTAGACATCACCTTGGCAACTGCCAATTCAAAATCTTCTTGCGTAACATGTATTCTTCTTTCTCTTAATGCATACATCCCTGCTTCAGTACATACCCCCTTAACATCAGCACCAGAACATCCATTCATCTTTTCGGCAATCTTACGTAAATTAAGACCTCTAGTTAAATTCATAGATCTAGAATGAATCTTCAAAATATCTGTTCTGGCAACAACTGTAGGTGCTGGGAATTCAATCTTTCTATCGATTCTACCTGGTCTTAATAATGCTGGATCTAAAATATCCAATCTATTAGTTGCCATGATAATCTTAATATCTTTTGAACTTTCAAATCCATCCAATTGATTCAATAATTCCAACATTGTTCTTTGAACTTCAGAATCACCACCTGAAGAACCTTCTACACGCGAAGACCCAATAGAATCAATTTCATCCATAAATATAATAGATGGCGCATGTTCTCTTGCCATCACGAATAATTCACGCACCATACGTGACCCTTCACCAATATATTTCTGGACCAATTCTGAACCGGAAACTCTAATGAATTTACATTCAGTATGATGAGCGACTGCTCTGGCTAATAAGGTCTTACCAGTACCTGGTGGTCCATAAAGAATAACCCCTTTAGGTTGGGCAATACCCAAGGATTCGAATAATTCCGGATGTTTAACTGGTAATTCAATGACTTCTTTGATTTCTTTAATTTGTTTATCTAATCCACCAACCATATCATAAGTAGAATCTGGCACTTTTTCAACCATCATCAACGAGACTAATGGATCCACTTTATTAGGTAAAATTTTATATAAATCGTAAGAATCAGATCTAAGACAAACTCTGATTGAAGGAGTTAATTTCTTAATATCAATATCTTTACTTACATTAACAATATATTTCCCTTCAGGATGTATTTTAACAAGCACTTTTTTAGTACCCATGACTTTAACAACTTCTCCCACAAATGAACCAGGTTCTTGTAATAATCTCAATTCGTCTTTTAATTGTCTTACTTTATTATTTAATTTGTTACGTTGTGCTTCTAAACGACGCAAGTTTTGAGTAGTTTGTTGAATTTTGATCTCGGCATCTTGAATTTGTTGTTCAAAATATGGTCTTATACCACCTTCGTGGATGTATGGTTTATCAATTGATGCGGTGGTCATTGATATGTATGTGGTTAGTTGTATGTATTGATGATTCTATTGAATCTGAGGTTGAATGATTCCGTTGCTGTAAATCTCTGAAGAATTTGCCTTCAATTTGAAAAAATATAAAACAAATGTTAGTCGTGTGAAATACTCAAAAATTAGTCACGTGATTTTTTAATCTTGGTAATGAAACTTACAATTGCAAACTCTGTCAAATCTATCGTTGTGGATTAGATCATAGTTTAAAAATCAATTTTAGAAGAGTATAATTCTGTTGAGTAAACGTAGATTAAGAGCCAGAACTTTTTGTCAACTATATTACTTTGTTATTGCTGCAAAAATCTTTCAAAAAAGAGACCAATAATAATATCGGACGGAAAAGGATCCTACAAGTTTACATAAAAAGTTATATGGCATATTATACCTTTAAGGGAATATTTATTAATTTTATAAGCATAATATGAAATTGTAGATCAAAATTCATCGGATAGATGGCATTAGTATCAAATAAATAATGTTGATTCGGATGTACTTAATTAACACACAAGAAAAATTTAAGTTTCTGGTTCAGATCTCCCTTTTCTGTTTGATCCCCCGAGATCCCAAAATGAAATCCGTACTTTCTTTATTGCTGAAGCAACTTACACTCCACAACGGAAACTACAAAATCAAATGATATTAGGAAACTAGCATCAGCTAATATGAGAGTGGCGTCATTGGTATTATTATGTGCTTGTCTATTTCAGTTATCAATTGGGTTTCAATTCTATTGTCGTTGTGATTGTAATGATAATTCAATAATTACTGAAATTGAAAAATGTGGACTTTGCACTAAAGATTATTGTTTGAAACAAGATAAGGATTTATGTATTCGAGGGACGGATAAGGATACTACAAAGCATGATGATGAGAACAACAAGGAAGCTCAGGCGAAGATCGAGGCAAATAATATTATAATTAGTTGTTTTAAAGTTGAATCATATAAGGAGTCAACTATAGTTTATTCATTTCTTGTGGTTGTATTTGGACTTTTAATTTATGCTGGTTATCGTGAATTCCATTCTAGATGAATGTTTGAATTTATTGAAGACAGGATCAGTTAGTATGATCATTTTTGTAACTTGTATAGGGATTTTAAATCATTGGGTAAGATACAGTATATACTTTAAGACATTTTGAGTTTTTTCTAAGCATGCATTGTAATTACACAATGCTACCAATAATGGGGGGGGGGGGCTAGTATTAATGTTATACCTGGTGGATAGAAGGTGTAAGTGACTGTGGAGTAAAGTAAAGACTAGTGTGTTTACTTGATGTTCAACTGGAGTAGTCACGTGTTTTGGATGTACATCTCCGATGTGGTTGTTTTGTTTCTTTCTGCTAAACTTCGTCATTTGAGAGAATTGTGTGTGCATTAATTGTAAAAGAAAGAAGAAACGAGAAAAGTTGTTTCTATTGACAAAGCATCATTGATTGATGTAACCAAAATAGGTTTGTAATGATGAATTTAAAATATACATATCATCTATGTAGTAAAGGTTTCTGATAGTATAGAACATGATCATCATTTTTAATACTAACAAAAAAGGTTGAAGAAGAATTTTACATAGTTAATCAGAGAGAGAGAGAAACACAGTGACATATTAAAGAAAAACTGAAAAATTTCATTAACAAAGTTAACAAACAAACACTTAATTTAACAATAGTAATTTAACTAACCTTTTTAATTTAATGTTAACATTTTTTGTTAAGTAAAAAAATTTTTTTTAATGAATGATTTTCACATTTTACAACTTCTTTCTTTTTACTTTTTATAATCAGCTAATTCAAACAATTATCAATGTCTGATAATACTACTAAAGTAGTTGAACCTAGCAATGCTGCTGGTAATTCACCAGACGATGCTACCAACACAGGTTCCAACAATCCTGTTGTCAGCACCGCTACTTCTTCTTCTGCAGAAGATGCTACTGCTGCTGCTGTAAGTGCGGATCAACAACAACAACAAGATCAACCAACAGGATCATCTAATCCTTCTTCAGCATCCGGCACTCCTAGTAATCAATATAGTAATTTGAATTATCAACAACAACAGTATAATCCAAACTATAACAATTATAATAATTATAATAATTATGGTGGTAATAAACATTATAATAAGAATTATAGTGGCAGACAAAATTATAATAACAATAATGGACCTAATACCAACACTGGTAATCAAAGATACAATAGTTCATCTGGTTCCAATTCAAGTATACCAAACTCAAATAGAAAACCATATAACCAAAAATCAGGTCATCATAATCAACAGCAACAACAACAAGGCTACGCAGCAGCCGCAGCCGCAGCTGCTGCGTATGGTTATAATCCTCAAATGTATGCTTATTATGGTTATCCTCAAGTGTTTGTTCCTCAGATGCCTTACGCAAATATGGGAGGCCAACCGTATGTTGCCCAAATTCCACAATCACAACCTCAACAACACCCAGTAGTTACCACTCCTCCTCCAACTAGGGTTAAATTAACTACCAAAGATGGAAAGCCTTTGGAATTTGAAGATAAAAAGAAAAAGACTCCAATATCATCTCCTCACCCAGTCGCTGCCACGACTGCAACAGCAAACACTACAGGACCATCATCAGTAGATTCAAGTGTTACCCCAGCTTCTGCAAGCTCCAGTCCACAAGAGAATGTTGAACCTGCTGCCAAATCCTCTGCTGCCTTGTCTGCAGCTGAAGAATTCAAGAGAAAGATCAGAGAAAGAGCAGCCGCAGCAGCTAAGAAGGCCGAAGAAGAAAAGAAAGCTAAGGAACAACCTGAAGAAGCACCAAAGGAAGAAGAATCTACAGAAACCAAAGCTGAAACTGATGCCAAAGTTGATGCCCCAGTTGAAGAAGCTCCAAAGGTTGAAACTCCAACCGTAGTAGAAGAACCAAAGGAAGAAACATCCGAAGAAAAGGTTGAAGAAACTAAAGAAGAGCCAGCAAAGGAAGAAGAAATTGCGGAACCAGTTGAAGTTGTAGAACCAAAGGCAGTTGAAGAACCTGTTTCTGAACCTGTTGTCGAAGAATCCCAACCTCAAGAAGAACCGACCGCTTCTGAAGAAGTCGCCGTCCCAGAAAAAGAACAAGAAGGAGCAGAAGAAGGCGAAGAAGCCGAAGCTGAAGAAGAGGAAGAAGTGGCAGCAGAAGAAGGAGAACAAGAAGAACCAGAACAAGCAGAACCAGAGTTAAGTATTTCTCAATTCTTGGAAAAATTAAATGTTGCAACTCCAATTGACGATATTTTTACTACTAAATACCCAGAAGGCATTCAAGGTGTCGATTCATCCCGTGTTATCCCAGGTAAGAAATATAGATATGATCCTCAATTCTTGATCCAATTCCGTGATGTTATTCAATATACTATTGATCCAGAATTCAAGGCTAAATTAGAAGCCAATGATATTGGTGTCAGAAGAGTTAACGTTGGTGGAGGTGCTGGCGGTGATAGAGGTTCAGGACGTAATATGAGCAAATATGGTAGAGAAGGGTTACCTGCCAGATTCGGGCCTGGTGGTGGAAGTAAGGGTGGTGCATATGATGGAAGACAAGGTTCAAGAAGTGGATCCAAGAGAAGAGGCCCTTCAACTAGAGATAAGTCTACCAGAAAGGGTAATCAATCAAAGAGAGGCGGTAGAGGCGGTGAAGGTCGTGAAAAGACTGAAGAAGAATTGGCTAAACAAGCTGCAGAACAAATTAAGGTTGAAGATATTAAACCATTAGAACAAAGTGCTAATAGATGGGTTCCTAAATCTAGACAAAAGAAGACCGAAGTTAGATATGCTGAAGATGGTTCTATTATATTAGAACAAGAAGAAGTTGAAAGAAAGATTAAATCATTATTGAATAAATTAACATTAGAAATGTTCCAAACCATCACTGATCAAATTTTGGATGTTTCCAAACAATCCCAATGGGAAAAAGATGCTCAAACCATCAAACAAATTGTTCAATTAACTTTTGCCAAGGCATGTGATGAACCATACTGGTCAGAAATGTATGCCAAATTCTGTGCTAAAATGTGTACTGATATCTTACCAGAAATCACCGATGAAAGCGCTACTAGAAAAGATGGTACTCATCCTTCTGGTGGTGACTTAGCTAGAAGAGTGTTATTAGCCACCTGTCAACAAGAATATGAAAAGGGTTGGTCTGATAAATTGCCAACTAACGAAGATGGTTCTCCATTAGAACCAGAAATGATGTCTGATGAATATTATGCCATGGCAGCTGCCAAGAGAAGAGGACTTGGGTTGGTGAAATTTATTGGTCATTTATATAACTTGAATATGTTGAACGATCAAGTTATTTTCATATGTTTAAGAGATCAATGTAAGAACACTGATGATCCAAGTGAAGATAGTTTGGAAAACTTAACTCAATTAGTTAAGACAGTTGGTCCTAAATTAGATGCTAATGATAGTACCAAACCAATCTTGAAGGTTGTCTTTGATAATATTCAACGTATTTTAGATAATGAAGAATTACAATTAGCGTCAAGAATCAAATTTATGTTGATGGATTTACAAGATTTACGTCTGGCCAAATGGGTTTCACGTAAAGCCGATGCTGGTCCAAAGACCATTGAAGAAATCCATCGTGATGCCGAAATAAAGAAAATGGAAGAACAAAGAGCAAGTAATGAAAAGAGACAACAAAGAAGACAACAAGAAGGTGGAAGTGGTATGGGTGGCAGATCAAGTTCTTCAAGAACTGGATCCGCTTGGAATAACACATCTTCATCTTCATCCAATATTAATAACTTGAGAAAGAATGCTTCATTTGTCAGATCACCTTCTTCAACTTCTAGTCCTAGTCGCCCAACCTCCGATGCAGGTCTCCAAAGAGATACATCTAAGAGATCTGAATCTACTCATATTAATAGATTTGCTGCATTGGGTAATAACGAAGATAGTGATTAGGTGAACGCATGTGAGAGAGAGTGAAAGAGGGAAATGGGAAAAATGGCAGAAAAATTTTCAAAAGGATCCCAGTGATTTTCTTTTATATTGTTGAATATTTTTCCTATCGACATTTGGATAATCTCAAATTATTGATAAAGGGATGTTCATGATTTTCTTTGCATATCTTTTTATAGTATTGTAATATAGTTAATTCTTATTATTCTTAGTATACGTTTAAAAATTATAAACTATTTGGTAAAAAGCTAGGTACCTAAGTCATCAACTTGTTCTCTTCCTCTACTGAATGATCTAAATGACATTCTATGCGGGAACTTCATTTGTTCAGAATTTAATTTTGGTAATCGTTTGAATTGAAAGTTTGTAGCAGATCTAGGAAGAGGTGATTCAGGAATTGGATCTGTTGAAATATCTTCCAACTCAGGATTTTTAGAATCACCCTCATGCACCTGATTGTTATCGACTAGTATATCATTACTATTTTCAGCAACAACAATATTCGCATCAGCAACAGTAGTTTCATCATTATTCCTAAGTTCTATCATTTCTGGTTCATCGATTTCATCAAACCCAGTTTCAAAATCATCAACAACTTCTAAAAACAAATTTATCCCTCGTTTGGAAACACTTTGCATTTCTAGATTATAACTCAATGTTTGTTGATATTCCCAAAACATTTTATGTAATGTATGTACCCGAATTATCCCTCTAGAACTATATCTATCATCCAATTGTCTTCGTTCATTCTTAGTATCCGAAATCACATATACGAATCTCACAAATATGAATGGAATAAACATCATTAGTTCAATCATAGACAAGAATATACAAAGGATGAAGTTGCTGGAGGATATTATGGTGTCACGTATTTGTAAAGTGAATAGTATGGAATAGATGAGGAGATAAGTTAGCAGATTTAAGAAGAGACTCTTTGCAAGAGATCTGGATACCTTAAGGAAGCTGATGGAGTTGACTGTAATATTTGGATTAGACATTGAGCTTGAAGACTAAGTGATCATTTAGTTTAGACGCTGAAGAATTCATTGCTTTAAAATTCGGTTGCAAAAAAAAAAACAATTGAATGTTATTTTCAAGCACTAATCATATCAATTGGTGAAGGACTGCTAACTATTAGGAGGTTCAGGATTACCAATATCCAATTCATCCTCACTTACGTACAGAACTTCAAATCCTTCGGTCTGATCAACGTTTGATCTCGCAAAGATGGGCATTGTTTCTACTTGTTCAATATCATTTAGATCGAAAGATATTGGAACATCATCGAGGGAATAATAATCACTCAACTCTGACTTCATTATTATTGAATGATACTTCTTCAAAGTATTCAAAGACTCGATTATCGCGTGATCTCTGCTTTGTGGTCGTGACATTATCCACTCGACACAATTTGTAAGTACAATACTAACATTATCCAACACTATATTTGCATTCTTGGTATATTTGAAAAAGGACATCAATTTGGGTAAGGTTTTTGTATCGATCTTCAAATCATGCATAGTATACATTATCAATTGATTTTCGATGTTTGCTGGCGGTTCTCCTCTTTTAAGCAATAAATTGAGATAGAAGATGGCTGCAAATCTGGAAAACTGTTTACGTGATAGCTTTTTGTCATCCAATAAAATGAAGTTGTCTTCTGTATCCCCGTATATGTCTCCCTGTTCAACATCACTGTCATCAGAAACTTGCATTTGTTGTAAATACTCATAATTGGATTCGTTTTCGCTGAAATACTTGCTCTTAAAATCATCATAAAGATACTCAAGATGGTCATCCTCAGATTCTCTTATCGACGTGCCTGCACCTTTTTTAATCGAGTTTATCATTTTTTGGAGTAATCTTTCGTTGATGCTATTCACACCAGCAGCGCCATCTCTAACATTGTTAAGAAATGCGTCCACTTCAGAAATACATGGAGTCCTCTCATTCTCGTCTTGAAATTTGGAACTAATTAATTCGATCATATTAATCACGCTTCTTGCATCACCATTAGATCGTTTTGCGAACAATTCATATTGCTCTGGGCAGTAGTCAATAGACCCTTGATGATGTACATACTTCCGTTTCAAGTTCTGAAATCGAGCGGCCATCTCAGCAATCTTAATAATTTCCACGTTCGATAACGGGTTTAATTCAAATAATTGGCATCGTGATAGGATTGCCTTTCGTATTCGTTTATGTAATGATACGGTCGTAGCTCCAATAAATACAAAGTCCCCATGTTCAATAAACGACAACAAAAAATCCTGATGTATTTTTGTAAATCGATGAATTTCATCAATGAACACTACAACCTTCAATATCTCCTCATTAGAGTCCCGCCGTTTCTTATTCTCATCCATAATTGATTTCAGCAACTCTCGTATTTCTCCCACGGTGGCCGTGGTTGCGGATAGCTCGAGAAAAGAATATCCACATTCATGAGCTAATATCGACGCTAATGTTGTCTTACCTACCCCTGGTGGACCATAAAGGATCATAGATGGTAGATAACCCAATCTGATAAAGTTGGTGATAAGACCATTTCGTGGGTCAAGAAGATGGGATTGTCCAATGTAGTCTTTAAGTCGAGAGGGTCGGATTGCTTCTGCTAGAGAGGAAGATAATCTTGATTCAAATGATGTCAATGGTATCTGATTATTGGCTTCATTATTGTCATTTGCCATTGTCTGGGGGCATAGTATCAGGGAAGCTTCTTTACTATTGATTGGTAGAAGTTTGAGAACGCGCAATTTTAACTCAAATGAAAAATCTCAACGGAATTTGCGCGTCTTCAGAAAAGAAACAACACAAAATTTGATTGCAGTTGCAATCTTATAGGGAGCTAGTACTGAAAACTTGAATCTATCTATGGGAACACATAGTCCCCCACCCCACCCCCCCTTCTTTGAAACTAAATGTTGGTCGAATTGGGTAATTGATTAATTCGTCTACTCTCGTCCCGATGTTCTCTTTCAATGCAGTAATATAGAATTATTCGAGCCTCTTCAGCATTTTGATAACTTTACAAGTCAAAATACACAGATAGGCAATGCAAAAGACTTCAATTAATAAGAATTTCCGTAGGCTGTCATACAAAACATCCATGATTTACTGGTTAATATGTAGGAATAGCTAGAAACTGTTGGCTCTTTTTATACGCTACCAAATGACAGTAATGGTTAATTGATTGCGCATCTCTTCTGATTTTTTTTCTGTCACAATCAAAAAAGAAATTTTGAATTTTTCTTTTTTTTTTTTTTTTTTTTTTTTTAACCAAAGTCCTTTTAAATAAATTTCAAAGAAATCCCGAACTGTTTGGGTTTATTATGGTAACTCTTAGAAACTTGTTTAAACAGGTCAATAGACTCATAAATAGAAGTATATCTACATCAACTACCAATATGACGGTATCTACAACTACAAAGTTACAAGGTAGACAATTATATGAAGCTATCGGTCAACCGAAAACCATCGTTGCTCCAATGGTTGATCAATCTGAATTGGCCTGGAGAATATTATCAAGAAGATATGGTGCTGATTTATGTTATACACCTATGTTCCATGCAAGATTATTTGTCACCGATCCAAAATACCGTGAAAGAGTGTTCAACTCTAGTGAAGATGGGGATAAGCAATTTGATCGTCCTTTGATTGTGCAATTTTGTGCTAATGATCCTGAATACTTGCTTCAAGCTGCCAAATTGGTTGAAGATAGGTGTGATGCCGTAGATTTGAATTTGGGATGTCCTCAAGGTATCGCAAAGAAGGGGAAATATGGTGCTTTCTTAATGGACGATTGGAACTTGATTCATAATTTAATTAGAAACTTGCATGATAATTTAAAAATTCCAGTGACAGCAAAGATAAGGATTTATGATGACTGGGAAAAATCATTAGAATATGCCAAAATGGTTTTAGATGCGGGAGCACAATTTATTACTATTCATGGAAGAACAAGAGAAATGAAGGGACAAGCCACAGGATTAGCAAATTGGAAGATATTAAAGTATTTAAGAGATAATTTACCTGAAGATCAAGTATTCTTTGCCAATGGGAATATCTTGTATCCAAATGATTTGAGTAGATGTGAACAAGAAACTTCATGTGACGCTGTCATGTCAGCAGAAGGAAATTTATATAATCCAGGCGTGTTTTGGACGGCTACGGATGATAAAGATAAACAATTTGCAAGAGTGGATAAAATGTTAAGAGAATATTTTGAAATTGTGAAATCATTAAAGGGAGAATCCTCAAGACATTGTATGAAGGCTCATTTCTTCAAAGTTTTACATGCATTTTTAAACGTTCACAAAGAATTAAGACCCGAAATTGGTAAAACTAGTGTTCATGATTCATTTGATGAATGGGATAAGATTGTTAAACAAGTGGAAGCTATAGTGGAGGATATTTATAAGCAGCCAAATATAGACGAATTAGATGTTATAGAGGAAGGCTCAATTGAAAGTTGGGGAGGTGCATACAAGAAAGTTCCATATTGGAGATGTCAACCATATTTCAGAACGGTAGATGGCCAAAAACAAAATACAAGACTTTTGAAAGTTGCTGGTGAAAAGGACTTAATCGCCTCCTCTAGCAAATCTGCAGAAGAGAATAAAGTTGAGGAAAAAGCTACCGAAGAAAACAACAAGCGCAAACTCGAAGTAGTTGAACAAGAAGACGCAAATAAAAGAAAGGCAACCTCTAATTAGGAAAACAAGATAAATGTTTGCATTTCATACATAGACTAACTTATAGATAACGATAGATTAATAAACATAATGAAGTAATATTTTTTATGTAGAGATTCCTTAACTCTTTGGATCTCCTTCCCACCATTTGAATCCTAAGCCATAACCCCATTTATCGCTTCTATATCTCTGTGGATGGCAAACACCAATCTGATAAAGAGCGTCTAATTCTTGCTTGGCCAATAGAGGTAATTTTGTAATAGATTTGATTCGTTCAGTCTTTGATGATCTAACAATCACCCCTCTTTGGTTCAATACATGATATGCGATGATGATTTCATTTGGTGTTGCATCATATTTTTGAGCCAATTCGTTTACTAAAGGAAGATTTATTACGGGGCCACCGGGACCACCCATTGGGGAGAAGGCAACAATAACAATTCCTCTTTCTTGACAATAGTTGCATAAGTCTTGTTGAGGCAATTCTGGATGTAACTCAATTTGGTTACATACCGGGACGTGCTTCTTAACATTAGGTAAAAGTTGTTCCAATTTTGCTATTGAGCAATTAGAAACCCCAATTGATCTAACAATGTCGGTGGTATCAAGAATTTCTTCCATTTTGTTATACGTCAGAATAAATTTAGTTCCGCTCGGATTATCATCGTAAATTATATCACCGTTCTTATCCATTGGTACCATAGGTTCACCATTCTCATCACCATAAATGCAAATTGGCCAATGTTGCAATAATAAATCAACATAATCCAATCCTAAGGTTTGCAATGAAAACTCAAGCGATTTTGCAGGATTATGCCAAAAACTGGGCCAGACTTTAGTAGTAATGAACAAATCTTCACGCATAACTACCTCGGTATCGATAAGTTCTTTCACTGCCTGACCAACATATTTCTCAGTACCATAATAACGTGCAGTATCAATGTGACGATATCCTGCCTTCACAGCAGCTATGAGTTGATCTTTTACATCTTCTGGGTTGTCAGAAGGGACTGTACCCAATGCAAGCATGGGCATTGTTTTGCCATTGTTAAGATTGAGAATATATTCGGTACTGTTATCCATGGTTATTGTTAGAGATTACACTTCGGAGTTAAGAAGATGGATGTAACAAGAACAGTAACGGGAACCTTATGATATAAATATATTGAAGAGCTTAGAAGACAGCAACCTTTCAGTAATTGCGAAGACATAAAGCTAGATGCATTACTGACAAGATTTAATTGCTAATTCGAAATGTGATTTTTTTGCACCCAATTTCATTGTTGCGCTCTTTGTTAATTTTGTTGTATCACCAATAACTGAGGTTTGCTATCGAAGGTTTACAAGCTGTTTCTCTGATAACTATTCGGTATTTCAATTGACAATATTTGTCAATATGTTTTAATATTACTGAAAGATATAAGTCGAAGGATCCAATTCAAACGAAAGGAATATATATTAACCAGGGCAGTGAAACAACACAAGAATTTGTTAAAAACAAAGCTAGAAAAGCGATAGACTACAAATATATTGACTTGATGTACACCTATGTAGAAATTGTTTCATTCCTGGGATCACCTTCCCACCACTTAAATCCAATCCCATAACCCCAAGCATCATTCCTATATCTCTTAGGATGTTTAACACCAATTTGATAAAGAGCATCTAACTCTTGCTTAGTCAAAGGTGGCAATTTCGTAATGAATCTGATTCTTTCTGTCTTTGAAGATTTGATGATCACACCTCTGTGGTTCAAAACGTGATAAGCAATAATAATTTCGTTTGGTGTCACTCCATGCCTATGAGCCAACTCATTTACCAAAGGAAGGTCAGTAACTGGTCCACCTGGTCCACCCATGGGAGAATAGGCAACAATAGCAATTCCCCTCATTTCACAATAGTCGACTAGATCTTGTTGAGGTAACTCTGGGTGCAATTCAATTTGGTTACATACGGGAAGGTACTTCTTAATATTAGGTAATAGTTGATTCAATTTAGCAATAGAAAGATTGGATACACCAATAGACCTAACTTTATTACGATCAAGAATATCTTCCATCTTGTTATATGTCAGAATAAATTTAGTCCCTTCTGGATCATCGTCATAAAGCAAATTACCATTCTTATCCTTAGGAACCTTAGGTTCACCATTTTCATCTCCATGTAAACATACAGGCCAATGCTGCAAAAATAAGTCAACATAATCCAACCCCAATTGATCCAAAGATACATCCAAGGATTTTTCAGGATTATGCCAAAAACTGGGCCAGACTTTGGTAGTAATAAAAAGGTCTTCACGCTTACAGAATTCACTGTCAAGAAGTTCTTTAATTGCATGGCCTACATATTTCTCGCTGCCATAAAACCAAGCTGTATCGATGTGACGATATCCTTCTTGGACTGCAGCTATGACCTGTTCCTTTACATCAGCTGGGTCATCGGAGGGGATTGTACCCAAGGCGAGCATGGGCATTGCTTTTCCGTTGTTGAGTTTTAGATTGTATGACGTGCTGTGTTTCATTCTTGCTGTTGACTAACTATACTTAAAGAAGTAGCGATGAAAGACAAATCAGATCACTTCTTAGCTAGACTATATATACCCATGTATTAGCAAGACAGCAATTATTGCGGATTAGTAGCATACAGTGTAGGTCTGTGATAATCGAGAGCAAATTGCTCGTTTCACATTATGTTTTTTGCACCCACATTCCATACTTGAGAATATTCTGAATCTTTTGCTGATCTGGATGAACATGAAGGAGACAAACCAATTCCTTGGTTCTACAGCAATTAGGAAACTCAAAAAATAGGTGATTCAATTAGACCCTTTCAATAAATATTACGTCATACATAATTACACAGTGTAAAACAAAATCAACAATTGCTCAATCAATAGCAATCCAAATAAAAACAAACAAAAAACTCTAATACAACTAATTAAACCTTTCTCTGAAAATAGCGGTGTATTATTCTAGATCTCAATATTTCCAACAACATCTGAATTCTCATCCACATAGTCATCCTCTATTATGACTGCAGCTTCATCATCTTCTGCAACATATTCATCATTTTCATCATATTCTTCCTCATCTTCATCGGCATGAAGGATGATTTTATCTTTAGTTTGTTTTCCATCCACTTCTAATTTGGAATTTATATGAGAATAATGGGTTTTATTTATAGCAGCAAGATGAAGGAACGTCACTCTCTTTTTCTTTTTATTATAAATAAACCAATAGTATGACCACATAGGTTGATAAGGATAGGTTAAGTCTTCAAATATTGATTCATCAGAAGGTTGAAATTGATAAATTTGACATACATCTGGAGTAGGAATTTGGAAATGAATATTTGGAGAATTCCCTCCACTTCCACTTTTAGATGAATTAAAACTGTTCTTTCTGCTTGTAGAGTGATTGTGAACTGGTTGGGCACTTAAATATGGAGATGCGGTCTTAGAAGGTATCACGTCCATATAAGAATTTATTATATCCCAAATCCAATTTAGTATATCCTCCTTCTTTCCTAACGAAATCAAAAGATTATTAAACTTTTGTATTAAATCTTCCGGTGAATCAATTTTACAGAAATTTTCAGTTGTTGGTTGTAAATTGGTGAAATCTTGATCAGGGAATGAGCTATTCAAAATCGCAATTAAATAAGCAAATGTTTTCCTTGTCGTTACATTCTTCAAGGGTCCAAAAGGGGATTCATCAATTGTGTCAATTTCAGCATCACTTAAAGATTTCGATAGATAGGATGAATCAGGCAGCGCATTCCCATTATGAGATGAAATCTTACTTGAGTTCGAATTTATCAGATGTTGACTGTACCTTCTCTGTCTTTCAGCATAACTACCTCTTCTATCGAATTGAATATTTGGGGGAGATGAACTACCACCAAAAATTGAGTTTATTGAATTTTGTCGTTCACGTTCTAAAGATCTTGATAATTGATTATCTTCAATTATTTGGTCTAAATGCTTGTCAATGGATTTGAATAGTTTTCGATCAGATCCAACTGGTTTTGTTGTAAATAAATCACATCCTCCTCTAATAACTAAATTATTATCAGGCGTATGGAAATTTAGTTCTTGATTCACAAGCTCTAAGTCTACTTCGTCAATATACTAGAATGGTGTCTGTTAGTAAAGGTGCAATCAATATACCAATAGATTCGTTTACATGTTTGCCGAACCCGGAGTTTATAAGCACATACTTTCATGGTTTTTCTCTTTTTTGTTAGAGTTAAGCGTATGGAAAATGTTAATTATATATAAATACAGGGTAGATACTTTAAACAATTTTAACAGCAGTAGTTGGGTTATATGTATAAGTTAATGGTAATGTGTGGGGGTATCAATATTCAATATCTCTTTTGTTAAATTTTGGGGGGTAGTGAGGTCACGACGTTCAACTTTGTGCGTAATTTTGTGTAGTGTTGTACTGTAGCTTCGGCTGTTTTTGTGGTGTGTTGTTGATAACTGAATTCGTGATCTTTTTAAATTAATTTCATAAAAATGACCTGACCTGGAGCGAACTTCTTTCTTTCGTTCTTTACTCTGTCTGGGAGTTTTAATTTCTCGTTTCTGTGTGATGAACAAATTTCCAGCTGCCCGGAATTGGAAGGAAGGAAAGAATGAGCATTTTGGTGAAATTTCTTAATTTAAAATTTGAAGACAACAGAGTCAGATGATCACGAGGTACACGACCACGTTGATGTCGTATTATTTTCTATTATGATTTACGACATAGATTTACTAAAATAAATGTCGTTCTCATATTTTCTAATTCAACCAGTAGAGGGACACCCCCATGTGGATCTACAACTCATCCCCGGATAATTGTAAACCGTGAAGAATGTGAAAAGAAAGTAAAGAATATTTCTCGATAAATATAGCCTAAATTTCGGTTGTAAACCGCTCCTTCTAAACGTTGACATATTCTTTATCACCACCCAAAAAGTTGTGGTGTACTTCCGCCTCAAGTATTTTGCACCCATTATAATTCATAAATACACATGATCACATTAATAAATACTCTATAACTCTATTAAACCAGATTTATCAATCTTGAATTGATACCTATTGAACCTATTTGTATACAATGTACAGCTACTTGATACCACTTTTATGAACCTCTCAACTTGCCATCCATTAATTAACGATTCCGGTGTATGATAGTCATCCAATGATCCAAAAGATCTCTTCCCACTTTTCTCACTTCCATCAGTAGCTTCAGAGGACCCATGCAACAACTCCAATTCCAAGTCGTCTTTGTTTTTCATAATTGGTTTGTATGACTTTGACAACATTATTCGAGTATTAATTCTTTTTGTCCAGGGATACCCCAAGGTTGGAACAACTTTCTTAGTTACTCCATTCCGTAAGTTGTAAGATTTTAGGATTAATTCTTTAACATCTTCCAATTGCTGAGATTTATCTATGGTTGGCATTCTTAAATCGTCATCTAGATCTGTTTTCTGTTTCTTATTCATATTCCCGTTGAATGATTTTGATAACTCGTAATCCAATAACTCCAATTGTCCTTGATTTAAAGTAACTTGATGTAAGGGGGTATAATTGTATAATGTTGTTGCATCCCAGCCAGAAGATATCCCCGTTTGTATATCCAAATTTAAAGGATTTGCCAAATCTAGCTCATTAACTTCCAGAACAATTTGCTCTAGATCGTTAGTATGATCACTGACTTGATTAACGACAACTATTGCAAGATTGTACTTTCTGGCTAATCTTGTTAAATGTCGATGTAATAAACAAAGATAATGCAATCTAGTTGATCTTTTTGCATACTTCATATCCTTTCTCACTGTCTTTAGTTGTCTCGCTTGTTCAAGTTTGACTCTTTGAAATTCCGGGAGATCTTGAAGTTCCGTTTCTTGCTCGTCGATTCTTTGTCGTAAGTAATTTGCATTCAATAAACAATCTTCTCTCCGAAAATGCTGAGCAATTGAATCTATAACAATCAACTTTGTCTTTCCTCTATCCTGCTCTAATTTAATTGGGAGTTGACTAAATATTATATGATCTTGATTTTCAAAATCTTGACAATACAGATATGAAATATTGTCCAAGGTAACTTGTTCATGATTTTGAAACATATCATTCAATCGTTTAGTTTCTAAAAATGATTCAGTACATATATGTACACTTTTACTACCAAGATATTTTAACTGACATTGCAACAATAACTGGAATAAAAAATGTGATTTCCCACACCCGCTTGCTCCAAATACCTCAACTACCTCCCCAAACGGAATCCCACCTCCTAATTCTCGATCGACACTAGGCATCCCAGTAGGTATGAACATCGGTAGTTCCACCAGAATCTGTGTCGGTATAGGTATCAAATCATTCTTGAGTGCGTTGTAATAATCATCAATTTCCCCAATAGGACGATCAATCAACCTTGATAATTGTGAATGATCTTTATGATTTTGTAGGAGGTCTACTATAGATTTGCCATGGGACCGAAGGAGAGCGTCGAGTTGCGGGAATTTGGATGATGATGTGAATTCATTAGGTCCAAGCTGTTTCAAATCATCCATTTGACGAAGTGTGTACTACTATGAATTGATCAATTGATAGACATAGAAAGTAATAGTAATTAAAAAGAAAATTTTATTTTTTGGTTTGTGGTCACTTTTTTAAGACGCGTAGAATTTTTCAATTTGCTGCAAATTTTGCTGGGGTTGGATCTTTACATTAACTTATATAGTATACCAATTGATTGAATTACATAAATTTAGTAGCTATACATATACCTATATAAGTAAATACTATGTAGGGAAACGCTAACCTAAAAATTCTTTTGCTTTCGACATAAAATAATCGTTCGACTTTACATGCTTAACCAAAAAACTAGGAATAGGGATACCAAAAGCAGCTCCAATACCACCTTCTTTACCAACAGGAATCGCAAAATAAGAATTTACATCATTCTTCCTATATTCCTTTAACTTTACTGATTGGTTGTTAAATATTACATATTCGATGGTAGCTCCAAATACTCCTTCTTGATAGTATTTTAAATCGATGGCAGAGCTTACTGCGATCGCCAACGCGTCACCAAGACAGATCACATTATGATGCTCTTCAAGTCTTAAGTGATTATCGGTTTGGATGTATCCAGATTCATTCAAAATCGATGGAGGAAGGAATTCCGTATTTGGAATATGTTTATGGGCAGGAATAACAAGTGAATATTCTTTCGTAGTACCATCCTGAAGTAATACGGTGTTTGAATCTTTTATAATACCGACCTTTTCATTAACAACGTTGACACCTAACGTAGTTAATTTATCAGTAACTGAATTTCTATGGCATTGTTTTAATGCAGGTAATGGAGCTTCATTACCAGTATATATATCAATAGGCTTTGTTTTCCCATAATTGTACCCTAATTCACCAGCAATTTCAACACCAGTAATACCTCCACCAACTACAGCTATGTTTTCCGCGTTCTTAATATGTTCTGCCATTTTTTTCAATTCTTGAATGGTATAGTTTTGGTCACGTTCATTATCTAATTTGAAAATTGGAGATTCCATTCTTGTACCTGTGGCTATGATTAAGTAATCATAGTCTAATTTAAGATCGGATTTGTTAAGATACATTGTTTGCTCATCTAAATCGACTTCTTTGACTGTCCCTTGAATATGCTCAGCGGTATGTTTGGAGTCAGCGTTTAATTTATCTATCATATCTTGAATGCTAAAGCATACTTGATTAATACTTTCAGGTTCGATTAATAAACGAGGACTGGCGATATTGAAATATGTATGATCATTTGGTGATACTATTGTAATTTGCAATGATATATCAGAAGGATTCTTTCTCGAGAATAATGTTCTAAGTGCTGTGATCCCGGCATGAGAAGCACCCAAGATAACGACTCTTTTTGATTCAATTGTCATTTTGCTATGTGTTCAAGGGATGTTTAATAGAAAACTTTTGCTAACGATTTGGATAAATCCTGTTTTATAGTTCAATGTTTGATAAATGCGGGACGGAAGTTTGTTGATCCGAGATATCTTTTCTGCCGCATTCTAAGAGGGTTCAAATCAATTCAATTGTTCAATCTTTAAGTTCATTGATTGATTGCAAAATAATTTTACTAAGATGACTAACACCGTAGTTGCAAATTACAAAATGAGTAGATCGCTCAATGACTGAAAAGATTAGTAATCGTAAATACGACCAAATACGAGAATTAGGATATCTTTTCAGATTATTTTTATTTTTTGTATTGGTTTGCTTTGAACGGATTTCTTCATGAGCTTGAACGGATTTATCTGATTAGAGATAAACAACTTGATAGGTTAGAGATGATAGCTTGGTCAGGAGAATAAGTATATGCCATTGAATATTATAGCATTGTCCAGCAATCTATGGGCTCCGGTCTGTCGAGAGAGAAAATCGTGATAGTATCTTGAACTCTAGTCTGCTACCTCCTAATGAAAATAGCTTGTAGATCTGTACGATATATTCGATCGAAGTGAACGTTCTATTAATGGATTGATGTTTGTTGTTTCCATTTCATACAATCTCCATATTCTCAAAGATCAAGATCGATCCTAAAAATACGTCAAACCGGTTTCGGAGTTTTTTTCGGAGTTCTTTGGATCGAAAAAAAAAAATAAAGAAAAAAAAACTTTTCAACTTTAACCTAATAATTAACACTTTGATTCAATAAACCTATACAATAGGCGACTATTTAAAAGACTGTGAACGTAACTACAACATTTAGTGAGCACCAGAGATGAAGAACCACTTGTCAATGGACTTGTCAATTGGAGCTGGAGCATCGTTGGTAGCAGCTGGAACTTCATCACCAGCAGAAGCAGCGAAAGTAGCAGTAGTGTCTAAAGTGGTGTTGGTTAAATCAATACCCTTAGAATCTGCGGATTCACCCTTGATTAATCTGTCCCAAGCTTCAGCACATTCAGTGATGACTTCTTCAGCATACTTCTTGTTCTTACATTCACCAGAGAAAGCGAATTGGTTTTCTGGCTTACCATCTGGAATCTTGTAAATTCTGAACCATTCATTGGTGGCTCTTAATAAACCTGGTAAGTGGGTTTCAACATCTTCAATGTCGTTTAACTTTGGAGCTAATGGATCGTTGACATCAATAGCAATAATCTTCCAATCGGTTTCACCTTCATCTAAGAGGGCCATGACACCTAAAACCTTAACTTGCTTGATTTCACCAACGGTAGCTACTCTTTCACCGATTTCACAAACATCTAAAGGATCATTGTCACCCTTAGCCTTGGTTTCTGGGTGGATTTGGTTTGGGTCTTCCCAAGTTTGTGGGAAAGCACCGTAGTTGTGGATGTAACCGTGGTGTGGGAAACAGTTACGAACAAATCTCAACTTACCCTTCTTGGTATCTTGGATAATTGGGTTTAATTTTTGTTCCTTGGAGATTTCAAGCTTAGCATTGGTCCATCTTGGAACTTCAACAACCATGTTTAAGACGGTTTTTTCTTCATTGGCGTATAATGGAATATCGTGGAATGGAGAAACTGGTTTACCATCCTTTTCGATGAAGACCTTGTAGTCCAAGGTGTTAGCTGGAGCAACTTGACGAGCAGTGTAAGACATTTTATATATTGAACTGATTCAATTGATGTAGAGAATAAAAAGAAGAAAAAGGTTTGTTGGAAAAAAAGTTGTGGAACTTTATAAAATTTTCAACGTATCGTTTGTTGGTTAGAGATTGCGTGGGTGAGCGATTTACGTTGCATTGTTTGTTTGGACGAGTGTATGTGTGTGTGTGTCAAGTGGAAGCTTTATTAAATTTTTTAGTGCTATTTTTATGCACTGTGAACTCAACAGAACAATTTTCATTTGTTCAAGTTTGAAATTTTTCAACATAATTAAACACCCGCGCAGAAATTATTTAATTTGTGATTGTTTGGTTGGAAGAATATCGATTAGCTAATTGCACGTTTTAAGTTGATTTCTCTGTGAACCTTCCTAATTAAGTAATCAAGAACTGAATCAGATCCTTCAATAACATTCATTTCTGCTTTACTAAACAACATTAATCCTCTAGTTAATTCTCTTTTCATCACTTCTTCTTGCTTTTCCAGCCCATTTTTCTTAAAGTTTTTCAACATGTTGAGCATGAACACTATATCTCTTGAGCTAATTTGCAACCAATTGAAAAAATCAGTTTCACATAAATAAACTCCACCATAAAGTAACTTATTATCATATTTAAGATATTGCTTATATATATTTATACCATAAACATCAGAATCAAAGAACCCGATGGCAGTAGTATTGAAATGTTGTCTTAACCAAGCCGTGAATCTTTGAGTTAATTTGTCTGGATAACCCTTGCCCGTAATAACTAAGAAACTGGATAGGTCTGCATTCTTGGCAAGAAAATTACAGAATGATTGAAAAATTGCATCCTTTTCGAGTATGATGACCAATAGTTCATTATTTGGATTAAAAGGATGTGCTACAGTTAATATCCGTTCGAAATCGATTGGAATTAGATTTGGTTGATTTGTTTGTTCGAACCAATCTCCGTAAACTAGACCTTTTGGGGACGGAAAAATCCGTATATCTTGTTCTAAAGACCATTGGAAAGATTCCTCCACAATCAACACTAGTAGGTTCTTACAGTTGGACTGTTTGTTTTGGAATAGGCTAACATCTTGATAGTATATATCTCGAATTGTTGTAACTTTATTTGGTTGCTGTAAATGATTAATTAGCAATTTTATTATTTTGATAACTGATGTGAATTTCAAAAGTTCATTCTCGTTCAAACTGAATTGGTGCAAGTGTATTATCTTCTTCTTATTTAAATCGGAAGAGACTTTGTGGTGGATAGCAAAGGTTATTGGTTGTAACTTGGCAAGATTTTGTTTAATTTGCAACCAAATATTCTCAAGGACCTTGAGCTTTGATCTAGAAAAGTTGTAAATTTCTATCGTTTACGTAAGGAAATGCTATTTATTATGACTTACTTTTGAGAGTCATCAATGAGTTCAACTATGGATTCTTTCATGTGCGGTTTGTAGAATGGCTCGTCTCTACGTCTAGTTATATAAAGTAAAAATCTCGGGGTTACAATGTCGAGGGATCTTTACTTGGATTAATGTCGTAATGGCAAGCAAACAAAACCTTTGCATAGTTAGAGTATCAGATAGTTCTACAACCTTTCATGCCAAGTCTTACAAATTCTCGATTATTATTTGCTATTTAGACGATTATGCGTGTTTAGGAAGTCCATGTATTGTGCAAATAGTTAAATTTCCTCATTGTTCGTTGTAGATCAATACCCATTTACATTCCAAGAAAATTGTTGAAGTTTTAGAAAAAGAAATTTTGTATTTGGTTAAAAATGAAAAATATACAAATAAATTCAATAGCAAATAAACCGACCCTTACACCAATAATGAAGCATTTATTGTGAATACGATCTCCGTGTATAAACAGAAAATATCCTCCTATCTTCAATGAATACGATCTCAGTGTATTTAGAACAGGTCCTACCTTTTCTGAATTAAATTGTCTAGTAATAATGATAACAATCTGTCAATTTATAAAATGAACTGTTATAGATAAGGTGGGTACAGCCTCTTTATTTGAGCGATTATTACAGTAAGATAAGTAATTAAGTAAAAGTGGAGGTGTGACAGTTCTGAAAATTTTGTGTTAGTTAAACTTAATTTAAACAAAAGAAAAAATGAAAGGGCAAATTACGTAAGTATTTGGAAAAATTGACCAGAACTTAAACTTAACTGAGCGAAACAGAACGTTTGAAGGATGCAACAGAAAACTAAATTGAAAGAAGATTAAACCAATCAACATAATTTTTAATCACAATCTATTTCCCAATATCTAAAACGTCAACTACAAGTAAAATAACACCCTTCGCTAAAACATATACATATTCAAATGCCTATTATATACACTCAATACTTGAAGCGTGATGATACTGGAAGCGATTGGGCAGGAAATGCTCGATGGGCATTCTTTGTCATATTCGTCATTATGATTATCATTGTATTACTAGGAACATTTAGAGTCAACAAAAGACGTATGGCAAATGGTTCACAACCATTATACGGTACAAGTTGGATGACCCCACCTTCATATAGACAATCCCAGAATCAATATGATCAACCTGATCATCTACAAGACCCTGACTTACCAGGTGCATATGTACCACAATATACAGAAACAGCAAATGAATATGATATGGGTTATTATGATGCCCAAGGACAATTCCATCCAAATCCAAATGCAAAATCACCCATTCCACATCCACCTGAAGCTCATCAAAGAAGTGGAAGTACAACTGTGGGTACTGGAGCAAGTCCATTACAACCGAATTTCCCTCCAAGTGATTTATCAGCAGGTCATCAAAATATAGATCAAATAAACGATGAAGATACGGGTGATTTGTATAGACCTCCTCATGGTCCCCCTCCTACTTCTACTCGTACTGCCACAGCCACCACTCCAACCATAAATGTCTCGAATAGCAACGATGATGGGATAAATAATAATAATAATGACAATACTCAAGTGGATTCTAATGCAGTTGAAACGTTTACTCCACCAGCCGGTCCCCCACCGGGAAGAAACGATCCATTTGCGGAAGGTTCATCAAGTTCCGCTAGTCATTCAGATACTTTACCGACAATGTCCGAAGTTTCCAGTAAAAGAAATTGAATTGAGAAAAGACATAGCCTGAGATTTAGTGTATAATTATTTACCGTTTTTTTTTTAAATATTTTTATAGCAAAATAATAATAATTGCATAGAATTGACATTCTAGATTACGAGCAGATACGTTGCCAAGAGAAGTAGTTCTTAGGAAGAGATAGCATGGTCAACATATCGAAGTGGTGGCTAGATTTGATCTCCTGTTGGCGTCGTTACTTAATGACGTAATTTGGGGTTGAAGATTAAAAAGATACACAATTTCAATACAAATTCGAAGATACGATACGATTCTAGAGCGAATATATCTCAAAGGAATCCACTCCACCAGAACAAACAAATGATGAGCCTTGTATACGATAAGCTGTCAGGCTGTACGATCAAAAAAAATACTGAATGATAAACGAAATCAAATTAAATTAAGTATGGAAGAATTATGATATCATCAATCACTTGTTTAGCATTTTTCGCGCAAAATTCATATTCAGCCCCTTCAATTATTAATAAGTGAATTTTTATTCTTTATTTTCCAATTCCATTTTCATAATCCCGGAAAGAACGAAACGAAGCTAAGACTTGGAAGAGACATTTTTATTTCTATGGGGATACGACTTTATTGACTTGGTGACATTTGCATGCCATCCTTTTTAGCGTAGAAAATATTAGGTTAACATAATAATAGAACAAAGTAGAATAGAAAATAATAAAAATGAAATAAAAAATAATGGAGAATCTTTCTTCTCCATAAAAATTATTTTAATAATCATTTTGGCTAAGAGTCACCCCCTTTACAATTTAATGGCCTAACAATATAAATACGTTGGGAAATTACTTGTCAATCAAATAGAATTCTCTTGTAATTACCAATCAAGCCCCTATTGGCATCACCCAAGCAACGAATCAATAAGCTGAGCCAATTTAAAAGATTGTTCAGCTAGACGATTCTTCTATAGACCACAAATCAACTTGAAATTTAGCAGCAACAACCGAATTTAAATATTTGTGGGGACAGCCCAATTATCTCAGTACCGAAGCATATTTCACGTCACATCCAATTTATAGAATCATGTACATTGACCAACGACCCATCATCCTTATCTCCAAGAGAGATCACAACACTTCCTCTGGAACAGGATATATATTCCTTGCAGCTGCATTAGGTTTAATAATAACAATGGCGGTAGTTTCCGCTCTTATCGCAAATAGAAAACGGAAACAAAAAGGTAAACCACCAATCTATGGAACTGGTTGGATTCCACTTCCGTCATATAGACAATCCCAGAATCAATATAATCAACCTAGTGTAAGACAACAAACACGAGATCCTGAATTGCCGAACTCATATGTCCCTACATATAGTGAGACGACGAATGACACCGATTTGGGTTATTATGATGAAGACGGAAAGTTTCATTTGAATCCGAATGCAAAAGTTCCCTTTCCACCCCCGGTACACCAAAAAAGTATTAGTGTATCTCTGGGAGATAGAGTTGTTGTACTGAATACTATTGGTGATAATCTGATTATAAGCGATGAGAATGAGAGTGAAGGAGAGGATCATAATTCGACTCCTCCACCACCACCTTCTCCACCTCCATTTTCCGCGTTGCCTATAACTCCAATGCCTGGAGGGTATGCTCCGAGCTTAGAAGGCACAGTTTCACAACAGGAAGGACCCCAAGAACAGACCGTAAGGGATACGAAACAAGCTTAATACTTGATAAGTTCGCTAGAGATACTTCTTTTCTTAAAATTTGTTTTATTTGTTTGATGTTGTATTTATTGCAAAATATGGGAATGTACCATAACTAAGAGGGGACCGTATTTAATAGATGCTATTTTGATTACGTTTGTTTTTCTATCTATTCTTCTATTTATAGTAAGTACTTAATGTTTAATGAATCATAGTAACATAGAAAAATGCACTTCGCAATAACCTCGTGACAAGTCGAGAAAAGTGAAGATATCAGTCCAAGAATTCCCACCCGGAATTTGGTTGGATCGACTTGTCAGATCTTGCCAATCAATTGTGTTTTAAACAACATTGCTTAGGGCTCTTGTATCATTGCTGTTATTGTAGGCTTTAATGGAATAAGCCTATTCAAATTGAATTCAATTGTCTGCATTTTTTTCGCAACCAAAACAATATCACAAAATCAACTCACTAACATCTTTCGAAGCAATGGACAATATTGAAAAGCTTAATAAATCTTTTGCCAATTGGGATGTAATCCTAGCTGATATCCTAGAGCAACTTAATAGAGAACAATTACTACAACCAATGCGTTTGAAATGACTACATACAAATCCACCGACTGAATCATATGCCTGCAATACAAATATTAATTAATTAGCACTAAAAACATAATAATAATAATTACACAAAACCTTTTAAATCATAGCAAAAACTAAATTCTAATATACTCTTCATTATCAGGAGGAAGACCACCAACTTCAATTCCACCCTTTTCATTCAAACTAGCTTCATCATCAACAACTTCCACATCATAAACGCTTGCCTTTTGTTTTTCAACTTCACTTAAACCCAAACTATCTCTCACGATCCAAATCTTACCCATTTGATCATAGACATTTGGATCATCATAAGCATGAGTCAAGAATTCATCGTTATATTCAACATAGTTGAAATATGAATCTGGAAGCATGTTTCTCAATTGTTCGAAAGTTTGTAAATGTGGTTGGAAGAAGACCTTGAACCAATTAAGAGTCTTCTTTGGAGCTTCGACAACTGGCGACTTTTCATCATCTGCATGACGAACAGCATTAGGATGGGCATTATTGGAATCAGACAGATCTTCTTCATCTTTTCTGGGATGGGTAGATAAGGTAGTGGTATCATGTTCGGCAAGGTTCTTATTTGGAATAACTTGTGATCTTCCAGCTTCTTCATTATCAGTGAATGGATCTTGTGAATCCCAATATTGTTTACCAGTTCTTTCAATTTCACGAGTACCTTGGTCTCTAGGATAGGTAGAATTAGAATCACCAGCAGCTAATTTAATAGCTGAAATTGGGACAGTATCAATCAAAGGTAAGAATTTCCTCTTAATCCAGAAATGAGCAGCAATACTCACGACAATAATAACTGCTTCCAAAGCGACTGAGACCCAATTCTTACTAAAGACAAAGATTGCGGTGATCCACAATTGTGCCAAAAATATACCAGTAAACAATTGGAATAAGGAAATAACATAATTCTTACCTCTTGCATCATGCATATTTGGACGTAAGACATAAATCAAAGTGTAAATAAAAGCAAAATAAAACAAGATAAACGCAATTGAAGTGAAACCTAAAATCAATGGTGCTAAGACTGAATATGCCAATGCAATCACCGTTAATAATTGAAATCCAGGATATAAAGTAGCAAAGTCAGGCTCACCTAAAGTATTTGCTCTATTCCACTTCTTTCTTGGAGTGCCATCCAAAATACGACCTAAAATGTGGGATAAGATCAATGTGACAACTTGTAACAAAATACCAGAACTGATAGTCAAACCTTGTAAGCATAAATAGGAGTAATAGAAATTGACCGAGGTTGGGAATTTGGCAGATAACTTTTGTAAAGCTTCTCCAGGAGCATGAAGGATTTCAGTCACAACAGAAGCAGCCGAGGAACCTAAAGCAACAGCCAAGAAAACATTCACGACTTGGAATGCAAAATACCATGATTGACAATATTCACTAACTTGTTGAACAGTAATACAACCACTAAACTTACCCATGAATTTGATGAATGGAGGAACCAATGACATCAATAAAGCCAATAAGACAACAGGAAGCAAACCAGTAATTATACCCATAAGTGCCTTTGGCATGTTATTGATGAAACTTAACCAAGGGAGTTTATCAATCAAGAAATTAACATTTGAAATGGAACCAACAACAGCAACTGGGATACACCAAAAGATAATAGTGGCAGTTAAAATACTAGTTGCAATTAGTTTCTTGACCCACCTAGTCTTAGTTTTCAATTGTAAGTTCAGCCAAATGACATCATCTGGAGCGACACCAACAAAAGATTTAGTCCATTTGAGATCATCGTTATATGGGATAGCTTGATATGCACGTTGTAATTCCAATTGAGTTGGGAATTCAATGAATACAGCTGGTAATTTTTCATTTTCTTCCAAATTGGTTTGTTTTGAGTCAATATCATCATTCAATTCTTTTAATTTCTTTGGACAATATTCTAATGTATCAACTTTTTCACCAATTAAGAATTTTAATTTATGTGTTGGGCGTTTCTTTAAGTATTTATCAATATCACTTGGAGGTTCAGGAACTGGTTTATTCTTTTTGATTAATTTATTTCTTAATTTGACAGCTTTAATAATCACTTTGTTCAAAGTACCTTCATACTTATTACTTAATTTAGTTCTTTCTTTAACTTGTTTAGCTAATTCCTTATAATTTCTCGAATACCAAATCTGATTAGCTTTGGGGAATAATTCTCTTAATTTGTCATCATGCAATAAATCTGGGTTTAATTCAGTCAACAATAAAGTTCTTGAACTTAACATAGAATCATACAATGGGGTAGTTTGTAAAGCGTGTCTATACGTGACATAATAGACCAATTCGCGATAAATCAAAAAGATAACCATACCAAATATGATCCACGATAAGAAAACATGAGCTAACGCTCTCCATTTGTTTCTAATATTTGAAAATGATAAAATATCAAATCCTTTAATATTGGACCCTGGAATTTGATTGTTCCCATTGGTAGCATTGACGGGGAATAAAATTGGCCAAGTAATAATCACTCCAATTAAACAAACACACAAGAATTCAAATAAAAACCTTAAAAAGAAATATCCATCGGTACCAGCAAGTTGGATAACATAAGATTGAGGTCTCCTTAATAAATTGGTTAACCAACTGAAGGCGCCACTTGCAACTGGTTCAGTTTGTAAATCTTTAGGTATTGTTTTAACTACTGATTTTGGTTCATAGACTCGAGTCTGTTTCTTTCTGATGATCAAAAATAAGGCAACAAAGATCACTGCAATGATCAAGGTTGGAATCAATGTCGAGAGAAATTGGGAAACCGAGGAATTGGTTGTCTCGGGAGAATCACCGTCTGCCATTCTGAATTTATATGATTAATTGATTTCTTATTCTTTATGGGTTGACTTTGAAATAAAAGAATCAAGTTGTATTAAATAAATTTGCTAAACGAGTTTCAAATGAATAAGATGGCGGGGGGAATTTATGTAAATTAGTTAAATGTAAATATAAGTAACGAAAATATGAAATTCAATTCTGATTGATGATGATGATGACGCAACAAGCCAACGGGAAAAGTAACTTGATATAAATAGAGAGAGCCTTCTTATAGAAATGGAGAAATGGGTTAGGTTATGAAACCCAGAAGAGGCTTTACAATGTCAATTTAAGGAATGACTTCTATTGATTTCAAGTTTTATGGTTTGTAGCAACAATGCATACAATTGCTTTTAACAAACCAATATTTACAACATCATCAACGCCAACAATAAACATCATAATAATTTTATTAATTTATGTAAACCTTGTCTTGCACTAAAAAAGTTTTTAACTTTTAAATAACAGGAATTTATTACTAAATCCTTCTTTTATTTTTTTTTTTTAGGGGCGGAGATAAGTTTTTTGAAATTGGAGGTGATGGGATGGGATGGATCACGAACCTGCGCATTGTTGGTGTAATTACATTGTTAAGTAGTGGACTTAACAACCTCACGAACAATAGAGTGAGGTACAAAGTATTTGTTTTGTAAACGTAAACAATAAGAATGTAATTTCATGTATAGAATAGAATCGAGGTTTTATTATTTCTGTAGAAATTTCATTTGATTTCGTTTCAATTCTTTCTGACATGATTTTACGTGTTTACGATATTTATTGATGCAACACTGAGCAAGCGAACTAAAATAAATCGCTTCTGATAATTAAGATATGACGTTTTTTGTTAATATTGGGTGTTTTATTTGTAGCTATAAATTCCATCCAGTGTGGGATAAAGAATAAGGTTATAGTTAATTAATGGAAGATGGAAAAATGAGAAATGAAACATGACCAAAAATTTCAAGTTGATTGTGATTGGTTTTGAACTTGTACGGAAACAATAGAGGAATATAAATTGGAATAATCACAAGTAAATTGAACAACCAGGACAGACTGAAACAATAGAAGAAAGAAACAACTAGCCGCAGCAACAGTTAACACTAAATCACACAAACCCATGAAGAACAAATTGCTGCCGACGTGAAACGAAACGAAAATAAAAACAATGTCTTGGCAAGGGCACGGCTGTAACTAACGAAAAACTTATTCTCTTGGTAGCTGTTGGTCCGAATATCTGTATCCCTTTTACAATAGTTATGAACAATATATTCCACCATGTGAATCACGGTTCATATCATTGATGTCCCTTCAGATGAGAACCAAATATAACAAGAGGAAACACGCTACAATTAATTTTCATTTTTTCAAAAACAATTCACTGTTAAAGGCATTTCCAGTTCCGTGTATTTAACGTTTTGAGATTTCTAAACTCATTCATGCTCAGAACTAAATTTAGCTTCGGCTAACCAACATCGCCTTATCTTTATTTGGTGGCGATAGTATTTCAAGTTATTGTTACTTTAGCGACGATTTCACCTGTTAACTTGTCAACAACTAATGCTTCTAAATTTACTTTTATTACCATTCTAATTAAGTTGGTTTGAAGGTTTTGGTGTCAAGAGCCAAGTCTTAAAATGTAAATGACTAACCCTTCATTGACCAGGAAGGAGTGGATAACTAGTTCCACAGTTGCCAAGATATCAATACTCTAATTCTGGAACCTCATAACTCCTTCATTGTTTCTCCTTGGCAAATTTTTCGTCATTTTATTGTAGCAATCTTGATACACATTAATATTTGCACCCATTTTTTAAAAGATGGAATCACATATCAAAATAGCAGCATTCTGCTACAAGACAATCCAAATGCACCAACTCCCAAATAATGAATTAAGCCCTCTTTCAGCAACCCGTAGTTGATGCACCGATTGCTACTATTTACAGTGTTAATCCTATTGATCAATGTAATCCCCATAGGATCCCACACAATCCCCCATGAACACATCCCAACCCCCAACTTAGTCCAGGTTGATACACCCAAAGACCTTCCCAAAGCAATTCGACGCCTTTATAAACACCTTAAAGCAGATGAGTACCCAATCATCCAAATTATATCTACAGACACGTTCATAACCCCTGCCTCAAATGAAACCACCACCCCCACACCACCTATTATTCGTAACACCAACTCCACCATTCCAGAAGATTGGGTTGAGGTTTATACCAAAGTGGTAAAGCAAGAGATCCACCCTAATGGAATCACAGTCTTACTTCATGAAACTGCCAACCAGACAAATGTAACGGGTGACATGCAATTCGTGTTCAATAGAGAAACTACATCGACTATTGAGTTAAGTGTTGTCCGGAATTCGTTTTGGGGGTTTGGGATCTTGCCGTTTTATACCATGTCGTTATTGCTTACCGACGCGCTTTCTCCTGAATTTAAGGATACGAGAAGTTTACGTACACTTTATACTTGTCCGGTTCCTCCGGGAAGGAGTGTTGGGATGAAAGTGTTTCCGAAGGTGAAGCATGTAGTTCCTTGGGTTAGAAGATTAAAGTTTAGTGAGAGGTTGAAGAAGTTTACTGAAATGACGGAGAAATTTCAGATGTTGAAGAAGGTGAAATTATTTGCTTTGACTGGATATGAGGACGTTGAATGTTTTTTTACTGATTTAGGTCATGATAAAGGACCATATGATTTGATTGATGGGTTACTATAAATCATCTCATAATTTATATTTCTGTAGTTTTATATAAATAAAGATACACTATGAAATCACAAAAAGAACGTGTAATTAACTATAAAAGACGCTTAGAGTTCAACACCACTTGAAACACCTTCAGCTACCGCATCAATCTTTTCAGCAACACTTTTCCCAGAACTCCCTTTACCAACATATTGATCAGCTAAAGGTTTAATAGCATTTGTGTAGATGACAGTAGCACCACCAAAACTTGGAATACCGATATATAATAAGAAAATAGTCTTGAATAAAAAGTAGAATGGAATCCAATATAAGATGGCATTAGTCCAGAATTCAATAACATTTAAGAATCCAAATACGACCCAATAAGTTAATAATTGAGTGTCATCCTTGGTACTGGGAGTTTGGAGGGCCACTAAGGAATAATAACCAGGGATAACAAATCCGGCAATGTTTGATAATAATTGACCAACACCACCGAAATTTAAGAATACGGCGACGAAATAGATTATCAGGAATACAATTACAAAATATGATCTTGGTAAACCTGTGTTTGATTCAAAATGATGTAAGAGGGGTACACCACTGGTAGCCTATCAAAAGTCTCTAGTTAGTATTTAGTGTTGTTGTCAATGACTACTACTGAATGAATTGATTATAATAATACATACTGAATCAACTTGAGATAAATATTTCTTTACTTGTTCCGGTAATGCTGACATTGTTGGTTAATTGGTTCAATCAATTGGATACTTAATATAAAAGTTCAATTGAGTTGTTCGTGTGGTTAATAACAAATTGAGCTTTTAAGGTTTTTTACTTTGGCAGTTGAATAAATAAATATGAAATTGTTGCTATTTAGTGTTCCATTGTAATTATGGCGTAGTCTGCACATAAGTAAGCTTACGTAATGGTTAGTTTTGGAAATAAAATTATATTGGTCGTGTATAACTGTTCAAGGTTTTTTCTTTGAATTTTCACTTCCTGTCATATTTTTTTTTTTACAACACTCGTCACACGGATCGGTAGTAGCTATTCATCAAAGTAGCAATAGATGCAATATCTTCACTTTCAATATTACGAGATGTATCATTGTCAGCTAAAATAGCATCGTTGGTATTGGACGGTAACTTTAACGTAATGGTAGAAGTTCCCGAAGGAACAATAGTAGGTATAATCCGTTGTAAGTAAATGGAAAAGCAGCTCATCGGATAGTTGAAGAAATTCCACCACCAAGATATCCTAAATTTTGACGATACTTTAATGGTCCTTTGATTCTATATCCCTGAAGGAAAGGAAAAACCCTGTTTCATGATAAATAGCTTCATGTTGGAGTATAAATTCGTTAACGGTTCGCTGATCGGTGACAACACGATTTCTGTCTTCTTTGGAACTTAGAATGCAATCGAATATAAGTCAGTTGGACGAACCCGCGGAATCTTGCCAGTTTCAACTAATGCTAAATACTTATCAAGGAACTGTAATTGGTCATGGTCATACTTTGGTAGGGGACGAGGTTTCCAGTTTGGATCATTCGTATATCGGATTGAATAAGGTTTACTGAGAGTGAGACCTTCTGGATTTGGCTTGTCTTTATATTCTTTAACTAATTCAACAATCTTATCAAGGGTATGGATGACAGCCAATGTAATTTAATGGAAATGGAACCAATGGTGTAGTGGCATAAGTTGGATGGAGTCCCACCGCAAAATCACGTATAAAATCTCGTCCAAGAATGAGTAGCGAGGAAAAAGTTTCCGAAGTTTCAATACAAAGAAACTATATCCCCGATGATTAAGATCACATCTTAAAAATATAGTACGCGAAGAAGTTGGTATGAGGAATAACAACATAGGCTAAACAACCAAAAACCCGTATGAAATTTGATGGGGATAAAAGGCCGAAACCAGTTTTCAATACGTGTTTCATAGTCTAACTGACGAATTCCTGCGATGGATCTTGCGAGTAAATTAACTAAGGATGCAGCAGCACGAACTTGATTAGGACAAGAGATATTGAAGCACCAGCATGATTGAGAATTGTGCGAGCACGTTGATTAATGGTTTGTTCCACAACATCCCTTTGATAAGAACTCCGTGGTTCAATAAGAAGGTTTAGTAAATATATCGGCAATGTTGGCTTTTGAATTAATCCATGTGACATCAATTGTCTTATTAGCAACTAATTCCCGTAAATATTTATAGATAATATCGATATGTTTGCTTCCAAGGTTACCCTTCAAGTTGTTACAAAATTGAACAACCGCATTGTGATCTTCCCTGATTGTGATGTTCTTGACGAAGTATCCATTCCTTTCAATGATTTGCTTGAGTCTCAATACCTCATAGACAACAGAAAGCAATGCGATGATTTCACTTTCATACGTACTACCACTGATAGCCCTTTGCCTTTTGGTGGCCCAATTGACTAAATGAGAGTTGACGTAGACAGCCCTACCTGAGTTTGATCTTCTGTTTATTTCCGGAGCATAACTAGCATCAGAATATGCATAAATTGATATCCCTTCCCTAAATGAAATATTTGATCTTCTATACTCAAGTCTTATATCCAATGTTACATTTACATAACGTATGCAATAAATTAATGCTTCAAAGTCAATTGAAGGACACCGTTACAATATAAGTAATTATCAAGTACCAGATTGACAAATTCAGATCCATTATCAGACTTAAGAACTTGTGCCTGACGACCATATCGGTTTAGAGTATTAATTATATTAATGAATTAATAACAATACTACTGGAACATTCACCGGTAGATTGTGTTGGATATACACAGAAATATCTAGAAACTTCATCTAAAATAGTTAAGAACGATAATTCACCAGCTACCGATTTTTGATTCGGTCCAGATCAGTATGACATTTCTCACCTTAATGTTCATAATGATTGGCTAATAAGGGATAGCGAATAACCAGTTTATTCATTTCACAAGCATCACAACAAGAGGCAGCATAAGGTAAGCCAAGACGACGAAAATAACTTTTAGCATGCTTACATGGATGGCCATATCTAACTTGTAAGACCTTAGAGACCCCTCGCTGGATGAGGAGCTGACCAAATATGAGCTGACTTCTTGGAAATCGAGGACAACTTTCCTTTCAAAGGCTTATCACAAACTAAAACTAAGTCACCAACATTAATAGGCGTATCAGTGATATATCTCCGGTAATGGTACTTCTTACTTCTTTTCACGATAAGTCTTACGATCTTTCTCAATATCATTATGATAAGATTTCGAGGGTAACATCAGGTGGTAATTTTGATACATCATTTCAACAAAGTCATATTGACAATGCACATTCAAACGGACGGGATGATCAAATATTGGGGAGGCTGGAAAGACCAATCCTTCAAGTCTTAGAGCTAAAGTAGCTACACTCATTCTAGGATACGCGTTCTTCCGAATCATCGATGATTACCCAAAACCACTAAACGCGATTTGAAATTACCGTTTCCCTTTTTATCATCTGCATTATATGTGCGGATGTATTGTGAACCGATGATCTTTTGGTTATGAGGCACTTGGTTTCTCTCTATTTCGATGAATGCATCCATGCTGCGTAGTTTGTCGATTTCATCAATTTCAGCTGATTTCCATTTTGGTTTCATTTCGGGATCTTTTAGCATTTCCTTTGTAACACTCATGAGTTTGGGCATATGGTAGTCTGATGGTTGTTCGGTTTTGGTATTACATACTGAATCATCTGTATCACTCGCCCCCAAAAATGAATTGATGAAATGGTAATGTGAGTTGGTTAAGACGAGGTTGAAAAATACGAGTGGTTTGGCTTCGGGTACGATTTGTCGGTATTGTGGTATCAAATATTATTTCTTGAACGTCAGTAGACAGCTCAGGTATGATGTATGAGGCCTGAGTGCGCCGAGGCGCACGGGAGGTTGGTGTGGTTGAGGCGGTTGTTGAATTTAAAGATGACAGTTCTGGTGGTGGAAGATGGAGCTGAGAAAGTGGTGTAAGTTCTTGTTCTTGATGATTGATAAGTTGGTGGTTAATGTGGTCTTGCTGGTACATTGCTTGCTCCACATTGTATTGTAATTGTTGCAGTTGTTGCAGTTCTTGTTGTTGATTTGTTATGAGTTGGCTGTCGGCACCGTCGATGATAGATTCCGCTTGGTCTTGTCTATTGGTGAAATTCAGTATATTGTTTTGATGTGTGACATTTATTTCTAGGATAGCTGATTCGAGTTCCACAGATTTAGAAGTTTGTTGGTCGAGAATTCTAGATGTGTAAGTTTGTTGTGAGTCCATTTGTTGTTGTATTTGTTTGTGTTCCGCTCGTGTCTGCAGTATGAAATGGTCGAGTTGGTTTCTTAATTCCTGAATTTCGTTGACGGATGAATTAGAGTCTAAAGGTGCGGAGGAAGATGGGGTGGTTGTGTCTTGTCCCATTGATGATTCATTAGTAGTTTCCTCCAGGTGGGAAAGGGTGGTACCAATCGAAGGAGATGGAGGGTCATATGGCGGTTGAGTGTCATAATATGATAGGGTTGTATCAGGACTGGAGGGTTATGTGATAGTGCTGTCGTCATGGGTTGATAACTCTGATTTGTGAACTGGGATGAAATCGGTGTGGTGGTTGGTTATGGGTGTTGTTGGACCTTCCGGGTTATGATTCTTGTCGTTCTGTTCTACAATCCTGGTATCACTACATTCGTTAGCGGAATTTGTCGATGAAGATGAGTTCACAATGACAGGGGATGTGGTTGTTTGGGCTTATGATGTGTGTTCTGTAGTTGGCGAATCGGAAACAAATTCATTCAAAAAGTAGTTTTGACGAGGATTGGTTGTACTACTGTGTTGGTTCCCTGAATTGAATTTTGTCTGAAGATTGTTCAATGCAGTGGCCGCATTAGGATATTGTTCGTTAGTCCCGATGATTAGGATTTTACAATCTTCATTGGTTCAGTAGGTTGGTCAAAATTTGTCCATATAAGATTAGCATTACTAGAATGATCCATTTTTCCAAGATTGATTCCCAAGGCTGTATGCGAACTAAGCTTATGATGGGATAGTGCTTTGGGTGCTTTGTAGATAATATCACAACCGAAAGGGTGAAGATCTTTGATATTGAATTTTTCAACTTCCCGGAATTCCGTAAAGGGTATCTTACCATTTGTGTCAGGAGTTTGATTTTTCATATAAATTGTATCACGGATAGCATGTTCAGATAACGTATCAATTAGATGTATTACATAATGCTAGATTTGAAAGCCGAATCCAAATGTGAAAAGAATGATTCAAATCAGATCCCTAGAAGCACAAGTATCTAAATATACAACGGATGAATCATGATTTGGGGAAGCAACATTGGAAGCAATATACATTGCAGAAAATACAAAATATGCTTGGGAGACTTAGTCAGATGTAACTAGTGGACAAGATGTTATGTGAAGTCTTAATAGTAACATGGGCAGAAGCTTGAGCCTTCCTTTCTTGAGTTTTCTTGCGTTTGTAACAGGTATCGATGAAGCGACCACTATCCATACCATGACATCAAACTAACAGGTAACTCTGGAATATAAGCTACTTCTGGAATTAATATTTCTAAATAACAAGGCGAAGGACAAGTAAGATTGAAGGTTGGTGAATTAGAAATATGAATTCCAGAAGTTGCATACATTCCAGAGATACCTGCTAGTTTGATGTCAATAGGGCAATTAGCTACGCTAGAATTCGATAGCTATATTTCGAACAAAACTTTTCACAGAATGGCCTTTTACCTTGAGATTTTTGATGAGTATAAACTGCAGATTCATCTTGAACAACAGTGAGACGGACATATGTTTGGTATTCAGTAATCGGGACGAGTACTTGGTACAACCACAATGGAGCTAATTCAAGGGTCCATTCGGTGATAACGTGTACATATGGTGCGATCCAGCCGACATGGTTTGCGTAAGCTGTTCCTCTGAATAGATCAGTTAATTTTCATTTTTGATATGATTTCTACCAACTGTTCCACAATTAATTAATTGATTTCTTTCTTTACCAACTACTTCTCCCAAACAGTAACACTTTTATACTTAGAAATATAAGACCTTTCTGGATGGAATAACACTACGATGGACAAAACTGTCGCGGTTTCGTAGAAATAATTGATGACTGTTTGCTTGAAAGGTAAGCGGATTCTTTGAAAGGGTACAACAGATTCACACATTTTCTAGTAGCATACAAAACATATGTGATTTCTTTTCTATAGAGCTCGATGGATGCTATCAATTTACTATATACTTCCACAAATTGGTATGAATGGCCATATTGTAGGTAAAATTAGAGGGTTCCGCTTAGTTCACGAAGAAGCTTTTGATTTTATGTAAGCGTGCGAATCTATTGTTGCAAAATTTAGTTGCAAATATTTTTTAACTGAATAAATGGAAGCAAAAACAACCCGTTGATTGCAATATAAAAAACACTTACTTGAAGGAACTATTGTGGTCACAGACCATAGCTTGTAATCCAAAGCTATTTATTTGCGAATCTGGCTAGAAATGGTTGCATGCCAATATATGGGCTATCAAAACTACACCCGTAAGAGCGCATTAACACTACCTTTTGGCTATCTGAGATTTATATTTAAAATGTCAAATGGAGGTACAATAGGAATTTCAAGTTTTCGTCCAAATTGCAAGCTATACCCAACATCCTACTTGTATTCTTCTGTGTACCACCACTATCTTCTATTTAGTCCCTTAGACGGAACATAAGTCCCAGAAAGTCTTGAAAATATGAAATTATTAAAATGAAAATTATCACTAATTCTCCCTATGCCTGCTGCGCCTATAACATGACATGAAGTATTGAATGGGATACCAAGGAGGAACACTTTAGAGAAGAAAACTGGAAAAGGAACCGGATGAATAAGAAGTAAAGATGAAGAAACAGTTGATGGTCAGGATTACATGGTGGGAACAAGTTTTTTACTCAATATGAAACAAAGCTTCCAACTCAGGTACAATAAGAATTTCAAGATAGCCTAGAAAAAATTAAACCAAATACAATAACAATTTCACCACCCCTTGTTTCAATCCATTTAGAGATTACCCTTTTATGTCACAGTAAAAGTACGTATTTAACTTCCTGCAATTCCACTGGACTTTTAATCCGTGGCATTTTTTTCCTAATCATATCAGATAATCGCATTCTGAAATAATACTTCCAAATATGGAGCAAAGTGACATTAATGACTCAGAATACAATGCAACAATTCAAAAGGGAGCTGAAGCATTTAGCTACGCTGTAGATCCTTACCAACAACAAACGGATTCATGTGAAGATGTAATTCAGGGGATAACAGATGAATGGAAAAGTGAAACAACTGAACAAGGGTATAGTGGATTTGATGGTTCTGGTATGGAACAACAAACTGATTCTTACGATAGTGTCCAATAAAGACAAATTGACTCTGATTGGAAAATCGCTTAAACAACCAAAGGGACTTACTAGTTCCTCATGTTGAGAAAGTTGTTTCTTCCCAATAAAACCCAATTGTAAAGAAGCGTACGCTAGATATAAACAATACAGGCGATGCTGGCGTTGTTTAGTCAGAAGGTTGCTGTATATTAAATCAAATACATGATTTTCTATGTCCTCATTTACTAATATTTTTATTTGCACCCATATTTGCCGCAAATTATCCCTCGCCCATATATTTCTGTAACGATGTATTGTCTATTAATCAAATGGTATAATGCTATATAACTGTATAATCACTACTATCTAAACAGTATAGAGTAACTTTACCTACTTCTTTCCCTTTGATTTTGCACTACCTTCAAATCCTGCTCTCTTCTTTTTCTGTACAATACCAGTAAACTTTCTTAATCTAGGCTGTTGTTTACCCTTCTTACCTTTCTTTCCCTTATTGTCTCTTCTTGCTTTCAAGTTTTCTTCTCTTCTCTTTGCTCTTGCAGCCACTGTATCTTTAACAACTTGTTTTCTATCCTTCCATTCTATTTCACTCTTTAATTTCTTCTTTTCCTTACGTTTTAAAGCCTTTTTCAATAATTTTTCATCATCTTTAACTTTTATACCTTCTGCTTGTAACATCACTCTTTGCCATTTATCTTTTTCTTGTTGCTTTGCTTGATCATCAGAAGACATTTGGGAAAGTTTTTCTTTCTTCTTTTGAATTTTGTTTAAATGAGCTTTTATATCATTATTGGCTGGTCCTTTTTGTTTCTTCTTTTCGGCGGTGTTACGAAGTTTAGTTAAGTCTGAAGTTACTTGTGATCCATCTTGAAATACAATATTTCCAAATAAGACATTATTTGATTTATTGTCCTCTCCGTCATCTTCTCCATCACTATTGTCACTGTCTGATTCATCATCATCATCATCATCGTCTTCCAATTCGGCATGCTTTCTCTTTTCTTTACGTAATTCTTCTTTACGTTTACGTTCAGCTAAGATTTGTTCACGAGATTGTGGTGCTCCACTAACTTTTGTTCCTGGTGCTTTTCTCTTTTCTCTTAAATTAGTAATCTTACTAGCTAATTGTTCTCGTAATTTTGCCAACTTTTCATCACGTTGTTTCTTTTCTTCAGGGCTTAATTCTTTCTTGTTCTTCTTGTCCTTATTTTGTTGTTGGACTTGTTGCTTTTCAAATTTATCCTCACTTTGTTCCACTTCATTCCCTTCATCATCAAATATCAACCCTTTGCTACTCATGATACTATCATCTACGTCTTTATTTGCTTCTTCCTCTTCCTCTTCATCGTCATCCCCACTTACATCCATATCAGGTATCTCAACATCCTCATCATCGTCACTATCATCATAAATAGGAGCAGGTAATTTCTTGGGTAACTGCACTCCCTTGGCATTTTTAGCCTGTATATCCATAACCTCCTTTGCAGAAACGTGTGAATTATCATATTCGGTAGCCAAACCCCTAGATTCAGGGTTTAATTTAGCGCGTTTATGTGCTTGTAATTCGGATTTCGATTTCTTTTTTTGATTCCATTGATCTTGAGTGGCGGAATCGTAGTAATATTTAGCTGGGATTAAGGAAAGGAGGCCGTCGAAGGCTGTGGAGTGGGTTTTGAGACGTTCTTCTAATGAGTTGGTCATGGTAGGTCCTCGAGGGGGTTGGTTGGTGGGTGGGGTGGTGGGATGGGGAGGGACGTGATGGAGGATAGAGAGATGGGAATTTTTTTATATGGCGATGATTGCGATGCGATTTGCAATGAAAAAAAAATATTTGCAGACGGACAGGAATTATTGCTACAACGAGAATGACTTTGAGTGGTTATGACTTCTACTATGAACAGGAATGGGAAGATGGTATAGAATGTCGGTGTTAAGTAACTACATTTAACGTAAGAGGATAAATAGATTTGAACAAGTAGTTCAATTGTAGATATGATATCTCTAAAGCATTTTGGGTTGTTCTCTGCGTAAATATGAGACTGAAATGCGTACTTAATCCAGTACTGTAATTTACGCAGACAGTCTACTACTAACAAAAAATGTCACTACGCTTCCACTCATTCACTCACTCTCTCAATCAATCAATCACTCGTGGTAAAACGAATTTTCAACGATAAGGAACCAGCTGTCAATTTAGACTCCCTCAACCACCACCATAAATTGATCAACATACCAATTGAGAGACCACAATGTCATCAAGCAACGACCCACCATTAGCAGAATACTTCATACTTTCCCTCCCTCAATCAATTCACGCTAGTGAATGGTTAAAACAATCCTTAAACAGTGGATTATCCCCTTTATACAACCTCAAAGTCCCTGACTTCCAGAGTGGTACTCTTGATTCCCTTGTACAAGAGCTGGAAGAATTGGCCAAGATTGATCAACAATTGGGTTCTAGTATTGCTAAAATTATTGATATTTTGAATAATGTGAGTGATAATAAAACATTCCCCCGTTTGGTTCAATCAAGATTAGTATTTGACTATATACAAAACTTCAATTGGAATACAAGTAAGTATAGATTAGACAAGAGTATTAATTTTTTGGTTAAATTATTGTCAGGAGAGGCAATTGCATTGGATAATGATGTTAGAGCAAGTTATCAAAATTATCAAGCTGCTAAATCCAATTTCTTAGCTGCTGATAGAAAGAAGAATGGAGATCTTTCAATTAAATCATTACATGAAATAGTTAAACCTGAACAATTCGTATTAGATTCTGAACATTTAACCACGATTTTAATTGCGGTTCCAAATAACTTAGTTGATGATTTTAAGAGTTCTTATGAAACTTTAACTGAATTTGTTATCCCTCGTTCAGCAGAATGTATTGCAAAAGATGCCGAATACAGTTTATATACCGTTACTTTATTCAAGAAATATCAAAATGAATTCATTAATTTAAGTCGCGAACATAAATGGCATCCAAGAAATGATTTTATATATAGTGAAGAAATGTTGAATAATTTAAGAAGAGAATTTGATTTAACCAAAGCCAATGAATTAAAACTGAAAAATGATTTAATTAGATTAGCAAAGACTGCATATTCCGATATTATGGCTAATTGGTTTCATTTAAAAGTAATTAGAGTATATGTTGAAGCAGTATTGAGATATGGATTACCTCCACAATTTGATAATTATTTGATTAAATTTGAAGGTAATAATTTAAAGAATTTATCCAAATCTAAAAAGGAATTGGTTACCAAATTTGGATATCTTGGTGGAGATGTTGGTCATGGTAGTGGCGCGAATGCTAACTTACATGAATATGCTTCATTAGTGGATGCTGATTATGAACCATTTGTGTTGTATAATTTAGAAATTAACTAATTAGGTAATTATGTTGATATCGCCGAGTATAGTTTACTAAGCATTGATATTAGGACAATGGAGGCTGTGAATGATAAACACTTCGAGAGAAGAGAGAAAGATATAAACCCGTTTAATAATATTTAGTCATAGATCCGAGAATTACAAAACCGGACTTACATAGTTTTTTTAAAGTACATTATCCAGTTACTCTACTTTTTAAAAGAAATTGATATCTTTGTAATTAGTAATTATCAAATCGATATAATTATTGGGGTACAGCCTTAACGTAAACCCTTAAGAAGAAGTCTAGAACCAGAAAATTAAAAAAAGATTTAAATTTATTTTCTGTTATCCCCATTGGGAATTAACTCCGGACTTCTATAAACTCACGAAGCAATTCATTCAATTGCTATAAATACTCCCCACCATCCATCTCTTCAACATCCAACTCAATTCAATCTTCATCAGTGCAATCAACACTACAAAGCAATCCAAATTCATTAAATAAACAAGCTAACTAATTAAGTAACAAAAATGGGATATCCACCAAACTTCAAAATCGTCACCCAATCCATCGCCCCACAAACCCTTTTGGCGTCCACCGCCTTCACCCGTTTTAATAAATTCAATTTCGGTGCTCGTATGGCATTCATCAAACATGATAACAATATCATCATCTGGTCTCCATTACCTTATGGACCACAAGTCCAAGCTACCCTCAAAGAATTTGTGAATGAAGAATCAGGGGTTGAGGTTACACATGTGATTGTTCCTGATAAGGAACATAATTTGGCAGCTAAGAGCTATAAAGAAACATATCCAAATGCTAAAATTATCGCTATGGAAGGTGCACAAAACGTACCTGCTGATTATTTATTTAAAGCAAGTCATGGAAATCGAGTTATTAAAGGAGAAGAATTGAAACAAATTGTGAAAGATGATGTTATTGTTGATAATTTTGAATTTGTCTATTTGCCAAATCATCAAAATGCCGAACTTGTAATGTATGATAAGACAAGTAAGAGTGTTTATGAAGCTGATTTATTGTTTAATTTGGGTGTTAAGGAGGAACAACTTGAACAATTCTCCCCTGGCACTGGATATCCTGCAAATTTCAATCCTCATGGAGGTTGGAGTTTTTTAACGAGATATATGCAACCCTATTCTAAGGTTGGAAGGTTTTTATTTAGAAAGGGGGTGAATGTGGATAAGAGTAAAGCTGGATTACAAGCTATATATGGTTGGGATTTTGATAGAATTGTCATGTGTCATGGAAATATTTTGCATAAGGGTGCAAAAGAAGCTTTTAAGAGTGTTTTCTTGGATTGATAAGAATGTTACTTTGTGTGATTAGAAGCTTGACCAGAGGTTTTAGGGGGTGGGGGTTTGTTGTTATAGACGATTTGTATTTTCTTCTATAGTTAGTTTTAATATTATAAAGATAATGAGATTTTTGTATATCGCAAAATTGTAGAGTTTTGTGTAGCTCTTGAAACAAAGTCCACATTGCGTTGGAATCGTTACCTTTTTATAGGATGGGTACAGGATACGACATGGATATAGTACGGGTTTGCATAAAGATCTTGAAGATAGCTTTGAAACTTTATATCCTTCACTTCTTATACATTCAAAGTGACTATGATTGCTCATTGTGAATAATATTGCTTGTGAAGGAATGGGAATTTTTGATTGGATGCCGTCACAAGTTGTTTATTCAAAGAGGAACTTTTTTTTGGCAGCCAAAGTTTTATATTTGTTTAAAAATGCTGCAAAAAAATACAATACATACATATTCATATTAATCATTACACACCCATTACTCCCTTTGGTTAGAAGTACAGGTACATATATAGTTCAATAAGTTATATGGGTTTGAACACCACCAAAGGTTTACATCAGTAGACTCCATTACGTCGTTGTCCGTCATTTTGCAATCTCTATTTAACAATCAATTCTTCAGAAATGTGAGGAATAGCTAGATTCTTAAAAACAACAAACTATTCACTTCATTATGAAGAAATAAACAAAATCCCTATTTGTAGAATTTGAATTCACTTGGTTGTCTCAGAAACCTAAACCTTCTTCATGGTGCAGTGAGAAAACAACCAACCGGAACGAATAAGGTAGATCGACTCCTCTCGTTTGTTTTCCCCTTTAAACAGAGTTATGTTAGTACACGCCAGTGTTCCGTTGCAAATATCCCCATTCGTAAAGAATGAAAGTAAAAAGATTCAATTACTTTATACACTAATTCTATAATAATCTATCTATCCATGTCTATAAAGAGAACATAATTCACTGAAAGTGTTGCAGTGTCTTAAGCATTCTCAATAAATTGGTTAATATCACCCTTTTGTTTAACAATAGTTTGAACTTTATTTAAAATCTCACCAAAATCATTGAATTCAGTATATGGAATACCTTCTCTAATACAATATTTGATTAAATCTTTACCATGTTTAGCAAACAATAAATCAGTTTCCTTAGCAGCTGATAAATCACTTACACCATCTCCACAATAAAACAAAACCGGAGTATTTTCAGCAGTAGTACTATATCCATGATTATCCAACCATTGTTTGATACTTCTTGCTTTATCATGACCAAAACCCGATTCAGGATCTCTATAAACAATTTCCCAATCGGATTCATCATCAGGATTAACCAAAACTTCATTACTCACAATCTCAATATTTTTCATAGCTTCTTCACCAACTAAATTAGTCAACAAAGCGGAAATAATAGGTTTCATACCTGAACTAATAACTATAACCGGGATATTTTCTTCATTACACCATTGATAGAATTGTTTAAACCCCGGATCTAATTGGATGTGGGTTAATAAATATTCGATACATTCAGGAAAAGGGACTTTGATTGAATTTAACATTTCACGAAACCCATCACGGAAATTAGTTGTACCGTCTAACATTTTGTTATTGATTGCTATACGTTTTGGATATCCCATTCCGAGATTATCGGTTAAATAATCGTTGGAGTCTTGTAAGGTGACGGTACCGTCCCAATCGGTGAAGACGATTGCTGGAGGTTTGGTTGTAGTTGGGGTAGATGCGGTCATTGATAATAGGTTATATATATACTTGTTTAGCAAAGTTGAAGTTAAAAAAGAAACAAGTGGGAAAAGGCTATAAATATAAATAAATAAATAAATAAATATAAATAGAGTCAATGTTTAGTGGTGATTGAAAAATCTGTCAACGTTTTTGGTGGTGCGTTGATAACGCGAAAAAAAAAATACCCGTTGAGATTAAGCACAAGAAGGTCTAGACACTACTAATTACTAAAATTAACAATAGAAAAAGACTATATGGTAGCAACCGTACTTAATTCACAAAATAGGAAAGAAAAAGAAATAAACGAAAAAGCAAAAAAAAAAAAAAAAAGAAATTAGCAAGCAATCAATCAAAATCAATCAAGCGGATCGATCGAAAAATCACATCACGTGCTAATTGTTCCGAAAAATCCTCCTTGTTCTTCATTCACACATTACAAACTGTGACAGTCAGCGTAATTTTGCTGGTTCTTGAATGCTAAGGGTCTTTTCTTTTACTTCTCCTCTCTCTCTCGCTACATGGCTATATCTGGTTATACATTACTTATGAGGATACTCTATAGATCAAATAGGTATATAAAGTTCACACTGATACAAAGAAAGTTAGAAACACATTCCAAACTGATTTATTCTTCCCCCACATCGAAGAGAAGACGACAACAAGACCAAGAATTTTCAATTTCATTCTCTTACGTCATTAATATTATTTTTGTTATTACAATATTCGGTGCATTTGTGTAAGCCCTCTTCTTTGCAAATGCATAGTCAGATGATTGTTCTTCTTCTTATTCTATTTGATACATAGCTCCATAGAATGAATTGGATGATTAGAATGGTCAGGTATTAAGGGGCCATTAGATATACTGACATATATTTTGAATTTACATGGCTAGGTTTTGCGACTTCCCCGTTCCCTTTAATTAATCCATAACAAAAAATGGAGTGAAAATTTTTGTGAATGGATGATTATAAAATTGGTGACGCGTATAATGGGAGTGGAGTGGGGGAGTGGACTTAGTCTTTGTTATTTTACGAATACTTAGTAATTTACTTACTATTGCTGCTAAAATATCGACTATCCAATTAAACTTCATTCCATTAACCCATAGATTATATGTGTATAAACTAAGTTTTGGTCAAGTGAAATATCCAGCAATCGATGTTAGCAACAAGAGGATAATAACTAAGTAAAATAAAAGGAGTTGAATTAACCAGCAGTTTGAAACAATTTAGTTCATTTCAGTTCTTACTCTTTTTCTAACCTGGTTCAGATACTAATCTATCATATATATAAACACATAGTAGTGTCTATATAGGTAACATCTTATATATACAACAATAATCACAAGTGCCAAATATAAATCTAAGTTTTCAAACAAGTCAATTCAATTCAATATTCGTATATTTTATTATTAACCATTGGTTACATCATTTAACTCACATTACTTCTTTATTTACGTAATTAATTAACTAAACTTTAAAAGTTAACTTATTTACTTACTTAACTTACTTAACTTACTTACTTATTTTTACTAAGTGATTAAGTTAAAACTTAAGAACTAAAAAGTATTAACTAAAATTAATTCTTAAGTCAATAAAGTCACACCAATAAATTTTACTAACAATCAATTTTTTTCATTCATTCATTCATTCATTCATTCCATTACTTAATTAATCAACCATTCCATCCCGTATTATCCATTTTTATTTATATTTCATTCAATTCACTCTACTCCACTTTACTCACTCACACCCCCTATATACTATTAATATTATATTATTACTAATAACTATCTAGCTACATTTTTTTACTTTACAATATTAGCACACACCCTACATTTCTATATAGATAGTTCTTTTCCACATACAATCAACAACAACCATGTTCGAGAACTTAAAAGCATTCATTAGACATGGTAAACAAGCTAATGAAATTAAAAAGAAACAGCAACAACAACAACGAAGACAACATGAAAAGGAATTTGGTTTAGATGATACTTTAACTACAATTCAAACACCAACTACAAATGTTAATAACCAAGTAAATTTTTACACTCATGAAGATAACCTTGATACTTCCATCACATTAAGTGATTCACTTGGTGATTATCAAGGTAGAGACGCTGCTAAAGATCAACAACAAAATAATAATCAAAATTATAATGTTGTTGCCACCCAATTAGTAGAAGAAGAAAGATTAGAACGACAACAAACATCAAGAAATTTCCCTGATTTGGATCGATATGAAATTTTGGGTCAAATGGGTGAAGGGGCATTTTCAATAGTTTATAAAGCTAAAGAAATATCAACTGGTAAATTGGTTGCTATTAAAGTATTACGTAAATTTCAAATGGATCAAAAACAAAAACAAGCTGTATTAAAAGAAGTTACAATAATGAGACAATTAAATCATCCAAATATTGTTAAATTTATTGAATTTATTGATTCTTCAGTTTATTATTATATTGTACAAGAATTAGCTCCTGGTGGAGAAATTTTTACTGCTGTTGTTAAATATACTTATTTTCTGGAAGATTTAGCAAGATGGGTAATTACTCAAGTTGCTTATGCTATTAAATATTTACATGAAGAAGTTGGAATTGTTCATCGTGATAT
>NDXA01000058.1:0-81090 GCA_002105455.1 Hemisphaericaspora xylofermentans | reverse complement strand
GGTGGTATTACAGTGCTTCATGAATGCTTACATTGCAATGTTTAATATGGTAAAGAGAGCAACGTGCTGAGATTCATACAAAACTTCTCCAATCTACATATTTATTTATTATAACAAATAAGGAAGAAGAGGATGAGGGATTCTCTTCTGTTAAATGTGTATAGTGGTGGAGCTCTCTTTATTATTGAAATAGCTATATACAGACATAGATCAGGAACTTGGTTTCGAAAGAACCAGATAATAAACAATCGTAGTAATCTTGACCTCGAGTTAATTTTATATTGGTCATACTAATATTATCAGGGCTCAGCAATAAATGACAACAAAAGAAAAAAATTAATTACGTAATCAATTAAGATCATTCGATTTACACATTATCAGTCATGATGTTATGTATATGAGGACAATGATCTATAATATATAATATATACAGGATGTTCGTAATTGCTAATTATTCGATTCTATCATGACTTCTTATAAATATATTAACTGCCCTGTTTCAATTCATCAAATTAATTAATTAATTAAAATTGAGATTAATTAATCAGTTATTAGTTCAGTTAAGTATCATAAGAATCTTCTTTCTCTTAACAGTGGAAATTGGAATAAATTTTATTTGGGGTGTTCTCACACAAAGAACCAAGAATCTATCTTGCTTCATTCCATACCGTCATGTGATTACTTTGTGCAATGATTTATTGTAAGCCGCACTGCCCATACTTCAATAAACCCACCGATCGGTCAAAACACCAACACATACTTTGGGCTTTTAGGATCTAAAGTTATATCAATTGGGATATCAACGACTACTAGCATTACAAACAGTTATTCTTCTATATCTATATGTATATATTTATTTAGCTTATCCATTTTAGTTCTTTACGTTACCTACACGAACTCGTCCATTGACTGACAAAACCTGTGATTTCATAGGTTAACCAGGAATGCAAGGGTTGGTGAGTATGGAACATTTCTGGATAATTTTGTTTTATTTAATATGTACATAATTTATCCTTGTTTAATAGATCAATCACTGCGAAGAGCCGACAATCCTATCAAACCTCCAACTTCTCTCTTGCTTTTGTCCAGATCATTCCACGACATTTGCATGTTACGCCTCTTAAGATGTACTTCGCTTAAATGTAATAACTGGTGTCTTCAACCGCATATTGGAGGTGGGACCTTAATTAGTTGGTATTTTGAAAGAGTCAACACCCATCTCGAAAGAATAATTGGAGGAAAAACTACTAAAAAACAGGCACAAATTCATTCAACATACTATAAATACAAGCTACTAAAGGTATCATAAAAACGATCGACTAACTCAAATAGCAAAAATCAAGACAACAGTGCTAAATAAGAGTTTCAAAATAGAAACGCTGTAAATCAAATTAGCCGAACCTTCGACAGCAGTAACAATAGGACTTACTGGAGGTGTGACAACCGTTGAAGTATCCACTCCAGTTTCAGGCAACCCAGACACATGAGGGAATGACGGTAATGTATCTATATCTTCTGTAAATTCAGGGAAATCACTGAGATCAACATCAGTAGTAATAATATCTCCATCACTATCCGTAGTAGTGATAATTCCATGACGATGTTCAGTGTCTGGCACAATAATAACACCCGTAAACGTAGTTGTTCGACCATCCAGAGTCAACGTCACAAGAGTGACTATTTCTGAGCCAACAACTGGTTGAGAAGGAATAAAGGTACTAGTAGTAACAGTTCCGTTGATTGTTAATGTCACCATTGAAATCACACCAGGATCGCTCATGGTCAGCGTAATGGTTCGATCAAAAATGGCTATTGTAATAGTAGTTGGATCACCATCAATAGTTGTGGTTTCCGTAACAATAGTGAGAATATCATCGTATACAACGGGTAGAGTGAAAGTCATCAACGTTCCTAAAAGCGATGTTGTTACTGTTCTCACTTCTGCGGTATGGGTATCTCCACCAATTATTGGAACAGTGATAGTTGTCAAAGTACCGTCAATGGTGGTTGTTATAGTATTTTCACCAGTTGGTAGAGGTGGAGTTGTAGGTTGTGGAGGAGTAGGTGGTAGGGTCTCAGTGACAACAGTTACTGTACCATTGATCGTAGTTGTGACTACGGTAGCTGTTGGTTGTGGCGGAGTTGGGTGAGGTGGGATTATTGTGACAGTGACAACAGTGACAACAGTGACAACAGTTATTGTACCATGGATAGTAGTCGTCATAACTGTAGGGAAAGGAGAAGGTGGAGTAGGTTGTGGTGGAACGGGCGGTTGAGGAGTAATTGTCTGTGTGATAGTTACTTCCGTAACTAAGGTAGTGGTAACATCCGTAACAGTAACTGTTGGGACAGGTTCGTCAGAGGTAATGGTAAATGTAGCAGTTCTGATGGTAGGTACAACAGTCACAGATCCAGTCATTAAAGTTATTGTACCAGACGTGATAGTAATAGGAGTGGTGATTGTAGTATCGGTTACCATAGTAGTGACAGTGGTGATTGTAGTTGGAACTGTGATAGTAATTTCAGTAGTAACCTCTGTTACGGTTGTTTCAGTAACTGCAGTAGTAACTGCAGTGGTGGTTTCAGTAATGAACGTAGTTGTTGTGTCAGTTGTGGTAGTTGTTGTTTCCGGACTAGGAGATGGCGTAGTTGTTGGTGTTACAGGAATAGTTGGACTGGTTTCGGGTGTAGTCTCTGTTGTGGTTTCAGATGTTGTTGGACTGGTCTCTGTTGTGGTTTGTGTTGTTGTCTCCAGTGTGGTCGCTGGAGAGGTTGGGCTAGTTTCTGATGTTGTTTCAGATGTAGTTTTTGATGATGTCTCAGAGATGGTCTCAGGTGTGGGTTCTAGAGTGGTTTCAGATGTTGTCTCAGAAATAGTCTCTGGAGATGTCTCAGGCGTGGTCTGTGGCGTGGTTGGACTAGTTTCTGGCGTTGATTCTGAAGTGGTTTCAGTAGTAGGTTCAGAAGTGGTCTCTGGGGATGTCTCAGATGTGGTCTCAGAAGATGTCTTAGATGTGGTTTCTGGAGTGGTTTCTGGAGTAGATTGGGGAGTAGATTCTGGTGTTGTCTCTGAAGTAGTTTCTTCTGAAGTGGGCTCCGATGTAATTTCTGAACTGGGTTCTGGGGTTGATTCCGAAGTGGATTCTGAAGTAGTTGATTCGGTGGAAGATTCTTCAGATGTGGTCGATTCAATCGAGGGTTCTTCTGTTGTTGTAGATTCGATGGATGTTTCTTCAGATGATGTTGTAGGCTCAGTGGATGATTCTTCCGATGTGGTAGGTTCCGTAGAGCTTTCTGATTCCGATGTTGAAGTAGGTCCCAAGGTATTAGTAATGGTGGTCCATGAATTATCGCTGGTTGTGATTATTAATTCAACTGTGGCACCGCCTTCTTCAGTCGAGGTTGTAATATAAGCTGTTGTTCCAGGAACATCAGGGAACCGCCAGTCACATGCGCAAGGACAGGCATTTCCTGCGTAGGTATCGTAGTAGATGTGTAAATAACCACCATCGAAATTGGAATGGAAATGCTCTGGCTGGAATGCTGGACCAATATCAAATGTATAAATGACATCTTCGGAATAAATTATGAGGTATTGGTTAGACACGTATTCGTAAACGGTACTAAAGTCAGCCGTAGTAACCCTAAGAATTACTCTTCCTCCAAAATCAGCGAAGGTAATTATGGTATCAATGGAATACTGTAACTCAAACGTACAATCATTTATGTTATTACATTCACTGAAACAAATAACGGATTCAATAATATCATCTACCCGGCCCCGAAATACAACATTCGCCAGATTGAGCACTATACAACCTGTCCCCATAGTATTCCCAATTTGGAATATAACTTGTTCGATACAAATTACACCTGAATTAGACAAAGCGTCGGTCCACAACTCTGAAGGATAACTAGTTGATTTGTGGTATATAATACTTGTATTTATAAGATCGATAAATAGTATTGCCGTTCCAGTGCCTCCTTTTGTATACAATTGAATTAGGGCCTCATTCACAACGTTTCCAAAATTAACGACTCCATTTGCGTTAGAAGTATCAATGAAAATATCACCATAGTTGGAGAGTGTTGCTATTGACAAGATGGAATCATAATCCAACGTGCTTGTGTAGAAAAATTCAGCATGATTTGTCAATTCATTTATATCAACATTGGGGACATCAACGAGAGACCAATATCCTGAATTCAAGTTAACAATTAATTCACTGACATCTCCTCCTCGTTGAATAACTTCACCTGCAATATCCAAAGCAGTTATAGATTTAAAAATGTATATACTAGAACCAAATTTAAGGTTTTTGCCAGAATCATTTTTCTGTTTGGTTGTTTAGAATAGTAAAACAAAAAAATAGCGGGAGAAATCGGTAGTTAATGAAATATCGTGTTTGATTGAAATTTGGTACGTTTTATACCAAATTTGAAATACGTTAGGCCATTGGAAATGATGAAAACGTCATCTATTGTGTCCCAATTCATGAATTTGGAATGACCAAGCTCATCTCTCTCCCTCTTTGTAAGCCTTCAAAGGGAAAATTGCCAGTAATAATACGAATTTTGATGGTCTTTCTTGAAGCCATCTGGTAAATACCGTGTACGTTTCCCAATTTGTAAACCCTGGATGTATGTATGTGTGGATGTTCTCTGGGACATTTCATCCAAACATACATACTTAACCAAAATCCAAATTGGGACAACTACATGGTATTTGCGACCATTCCTTCCTGAATAATGAACGGTTGAGGGGGGGGAGGGGAATTTCTAACTGAATATTTTTTTGTTTTGTAATGAAATGTCGATTAAAGTGGAATTGCTGCAAAATAAAAAATAAATGCGAAAAAATATAATCAAAAATAATATAAAAAAATAAATCCAATGCAAAAAAATATAGTTAAAAAAAATAAATTTAAAAAATATTCATCTAACTAACTAAAAAATATTAAATTTTTGATTGATTTAAAAAATATTTTTAATTTTGTATCTGTAAATAAAGTTATCCGATTTTCTCAGTGAGTAAACAAGGATAAGTTTTGTATATATTAAACAAAACAGAATTCTCCAGAAATGTTCCATATCCACCAACCCTTGCATTCCTGGTTAACCTAAGAAGAAATTTAATTATACACCGGCGAACTCGACCACTTAAAAGTACTATATACAGGAACTGTTCTTCAGTTGTAAAGTTATACACCATTTATTAGATCTCTTATACATGTTTTACATACAGAAATAAAGTAACTGGCAATCAGTAGATTAGAGGGAAAACTTGAAACCCCCTTTTTAGGAAAGAAAATAAAGATAAATGATTGGTTAAGCTAATAGCGTATGTTGTTTTTAGCTTTAAAGTAACGTACCCAGTTTTTTAAAAATGATTCAGATAAATCAATAGCATGTTGATTCTTTTACAAGGGTTTTTCAATTTTTCTAATCTACTGTTTACCGGTATTTTCCTTCAGTGTGTCAAAGATGTATAAGCTATGTAAGAAATGGTGTAGAACGTAAAATAAAAACTCCAAGAGACGGATTGAAACGTTCAATGGGTAGCGCGCTAAATTAAGGAATTCAATAAGATTTCTTCGTGAAAAAGAACGGCGAGATCATGTCCTAAAGACTGATTACCAATAAGCAATTAAATTTTAATTTAATTAGACAGTATACTTAACTTGAGAGCTACGGAGTAAGAGCTTATAGTTATGCACAAATAACTTTCATTAGTTCTGTTACCTTTTTTTGGTAAACATTTTGCAGCAATTTGCCGATCTCGTATGAAAACAGTATTCTCTACCACAATTCTTCTGTTCTTTTTCTCGAAGTTTTATTTGGCAGAAGACTATATTCAACCTAGTTATTCTTACGAAATGTAAAAGTCTGAGGTCTCGATAACATCTCAGTTTGTAATGATATAAATCCCATCCAAACGAAATCCGTGCAATGCATCTTGAACACTACAGCTAATGTGCATTCTTTCCTAATGTAAGTCTCCTTAGAAAGCTCTGATGTTTGAATAGAAGAACAAGCTTACCAGTGTCCTTTTTCTGTCTGCAATGTTCTTTTAAATAGTACAAATTAAAGCTATTTGTAGGTCGTGCAACCTTAGACAATATGGTTGATGCAGTTCGCAACAATACTGTAATTACCACCAAATTTTTTTCCATGTTTTCGATTGTTGCTACCACCAGTTGATGAGCCTCTCAAACACAAGTTAACCAACCATGAAAGGGGATACTCCTCTAGTCAACGAAGATACTACACATATACCGAAACGAAAATTCCCTACATTGGTCCACTTGGCAATATGTCAAATCAAAAAGCATGTACATCAAGTGGAAGATATCGGTGATACACCTTATCATCTTATAGAACCAATACTATCACAAATGACTTCCAAACAATTAAACCAGATCGAAGAAATGTCACCCCAAATTGTGCCACATTCTGATAAATTATGGATTCTGTTCATTGAGCATGATTTCCCTGATCGAAGTATAAAATTAGATCCCTTAAATGCGAGTTATATGCCATACAAAGAATTGTATTATAAATATATAAAGGACCGAGAAATGTTTAGACAAGATTCAACAAATCGATTAAGACACATAAATGAGAAATTGAAGTTAAAGAAGAGTAAGAACAAAGTAGTAGCCGTGAATGATGTATTAAAAGATCCGACTATCAGAAGAAGACCGCAAGGGATTTTTAATGATGGTATGAATAGAATGACTGGCAATATCAATAAAGGGTCGATATTGAATAAGGTAAAGAAAGATTTACAAAGTCGTTCAATGATATTTTCAAAACCAATCATGAAATCGTATGACCCATTTGCAGCTTTTAAAGATCAAAAATATGATTCATGGCTGCAGACAATACGACAGCCCACAGTAGTTCCTATAAGAAGAACAACATTCTTTGATTCTGCACATGAAAGGGAAAGTGGTATTATAGCACGAAATGATAAAGGTACTCCTACAAAGGCTTCACCAACGCGTCCGATACAACGGAATCTAACTCCGTCTCCACCGCCGCCAGATCTACTATTGAAGAAGAGAAAGAATGAACCATCGATATTTTTGAAGAGTAAACGACCGGCATCGAAGCCTCTACCCAGAAAAAAGCTCGACAGGAATCAAAAGATACAAGAGCAAGAACACGAGCCAGAGCAAGAACTCATCACTAAAATAAAACCCACGAAGTCTTCCATATTCAGCTGATTCGTTCCATAGAATTTATTTAATTTTATATGTATTAACACCCTTTTTAATGAAATAATGACCCATCTTTTACTATTGCTCAATCTTTCTCTTTTTCAATAGTCTTCCTGTAGAAGTTTCACTCAATTTCTTCTTGTATCCACTACCATCTTGCTTCTTCACTGGATTTTCATGATCATTATCCAACAATCCTTTCTCATCATTGCCTACACTTATAGTTTGTTTATATGACTTAATTCTCAATCTCCCATTCACCAATACTCTTTCAGGATTCACAGTAATGCAACTCTTAGCCCTACTTCTATCCAATCCCAATGTCTTCAACAATATCAACACATCACTTGAATTTCGAACTTGTAACGGCTGAGTGGCACCACTTGACACTACCAAACCTCGTGACCTAGTAGCTCTAATTAATTGTAAGACATTACTGAAGAAATTCTTTTTGATTAAATTGACATTTGCTTCATTCCCTGAATTTGTTGCATAACCTATAGCACCTGATACTATTGAATTATAACAAATTTCAAATTTTATACCTTTTTCAATCCCACTTCCTATAATTTTATGTTTTAAAAAGAATGGCAATCTAGAAGAAAGATTTAAAGAGATTAAATCAATATCCAAATTTGTGATTGTTAATTGTAATGCCTTTTCATTTAAAGGTTGTATAGCAATCAAGTCAAAATGGTTTTGTAATTTAGTTAAGCCAGTTAATTTTGAAGAATCATTAATTATTAAAGTCAATCGTGTAAATAACTTAAGCTTTTTAAATTGGGATAATTCAGCCTTTAATCGAGTTATATCTATTGGATTTATATCTTGTGGTTGATTTAATGGAATTTTCACCGATTCAATAATTGAAAAATTTATAACTTGATGAGTTATACCAAATGTATAGTTAGTTACAATTGTGTTTTTTAGGTTTGTTAGTTGTTGCTGGGTGGGTTTAGCAGTATAGTTATCCACTGGCCAGGGGACATTTAAATCATACAGCATGGTTATGGAGATGATTACTAATCTGGATTGTTTCCTTAAAATTTATATACGTAATCTCCATCTCTCTCTCTCTGTCGGTATAATTTTTTCTGTCTCCGTTCTGAGGTTAGCAGGCGAGATGGCGGTAGTAATTCAGAACAGTAGAACTAAAAAATAAGATTTATTGGGGCGAGAAGGAAACAAAAGATAAATATGATCCCAATGGAAGAAAACCGAACGGAAAGGAACATTTGGCAACAGAAAAAAGAAGAGAATATCAAATCAAATCAAATGGCACACCACCATTTGTCTGGAGTTGCAAATCAATTGCCACCGCCACTGAGTTTGGTTGACCCATAATTTACAACCTACTATAAATATCTTACAGACCTCCTTCTTTTAGCTGTAATACACTTTCGTGAGAAACTTTTAATACGATATAAATACACACACACATACACACACGTAATCAAATGTCAGTTACAAACTTATTCATTGATAAATCAAAAGCACCAGCCGATAATCAAGGTATAATAGACATCGGTAAAAACTGCTCATATTGTAATCAACTTGATTTCCTTCCCTTTGTTTGTGAATTTTGTCAAAAAACATTCTGTTCTCAACATCGAAAAATAGATCAACATGATTGTATAAATAAACATAAATTTAACCAAAGTCCACCACCTAGTGGCTCGTCAAGATCACCTACTCCAAATACCGTTTCTTCCAAGACCTTATTCCCTGATCGTGATGCAGATAAGAAAAAAATTGATGAGAGATTGTTACATAGTCAAGTTAGACCAACTACAATAGTTGAGAAGCTGTTTAGAGTAGGTGATGTAGCTGGAAATAATGCATTTAAAAAGTTTCAGAAATTTTTATCCATTCATAAAAGTAAAGATAAATCTGGAAATACTATATCGAAATTGTTTGGAAGGAGTAGTAGCAGTTTTAGTGGATCCAAGAATTCTGCAACTGCAATTGCAAAGAGTAAATATGCTGATTTGGCATTACTTAAGAAACTGGCAAAAGGTGATTCAAAAATTGGCGTTAGTGATAAAGTCTATATTTGGTGTTTATATATAAAGAATCCTGAAGATAAGTCTATAAATATTGAAAAAGATCGAAAGCCTATTTTTGTATCCAAGAATTGGGTAGTTGGAAGGTCTTTAGATTCAATTGCTGATAATTTATTGATTCCAAATATAAATAATTCAACTTCTGATATTAATGAGAAATTGAATATATTTAAATTGGATGAAAAGGATGAACCTAGATTGATACATAACTCGGTTAAATCTTCAACTGTTTTCATTAATGGAGATACGTTATACTTAGTTAGAGGAACCATATAATAGGAGATATCTTATAATGTCATTTTTAATAAACATTAGATGTCATTTCGTAATCGATCCAATTCATTAAACAATTCTCTTTAGCCAATCCCTCCCATTGACTAATCTTACCAACATCACATTTACCATTCGAAGTAGGAACTTTTGGACAATTAAAAAAGGGATCATGTCCATAACCTATATCTCTAAACCAATGAATTTTTGATTTATCAGCAAAGAGACTCAATCCTAATGAATGAACAGGTGCATCACCCCAACGTTCATAATAAAATTTCCCAGTAGAATCAAGATATTTAAACCAATTATTATATGCTTCATTACGAAAGAAATCCATATCGGCAATTTCAAAATTAGACCAGAAATGACAACTTGAATATCCACCTGTCATTTCATTCTTTTGTGGATTTTGTAAATTTTCGACTAACCATTGAAATGATCCATTATGATTTATATATTTGTAGTTATCTCCTTGGTTTAAATAATTTAAAGTTTCTGGCCATAATGTTTTGACACTTTCTTCAATATCATATAAACTAATTGCAAATCCATAGATTTTACCAGTATCTTCCAAATATTTAAATACGTCATAATTAATGCTGGTGTAAAAATTGACATCTGGTTCTACTCTCCAATAATATTTATATTTCTGTAATTCTGGTATATTGTAAAAATTACCCAGATAGAACCTACACATATTGTGATATGATTGTTTTTTGGCATAGGCAATATCATGTTTTTCCATTAAATCCATTTCATGAGCTTCATGATTTAAATCTATACCTGTAGGTTTATTCCAAAGTTCTTTAGGTATAGTTACGTATTCAATTTCTATATCTTCAGGAATATATTTCCTTATTTTCAATTGAAATTTATCAGTAAATGGTTTATCATTTAAAAAAGTGATTGGATATTTGAATTTTGAATTAAATTGTTCATGTAATTGTCTATAACTTCTTCCAATAGCTGCTGCTTCATGATTCCTAACCAATGATAAAAGAGTTGCGTTTGCCTTTTTGTAAAAAGATGATGACGATGATTCTTTGTCCATATTGCTTGGCGATCTAATTAATTCTACATCTTTAGGTTCATTAATTGGTTGTGAAAGTAACTGTCTATATCTTTTTGCATTTTCTAATACGACATCTTTAGGATCGATTGATAGTTCTTTAGGATTAATGAATTTAAATTGAACATTATTAGGTTTGATAATGTAACCTCGATCAAGTAGATCATCGCTATTACTACTATGAAAATTGGTATAGAAGGATTTTATAGTTTCAAATGAATAACTCTGTTGATGTGCTTGTTGTTGTGTTGTAAGTAAATGAAATACGATCACTGTTATTATAATACCAATGAATAGGAGTATAATCCTTGTTCTTCGTATGGAAGCTATCATATCAATAAGTTGTTGTTGCAACTATTCTAATTGCAAGCCACGACCCTTGAAATGAAATTAAACAAAATAAATTCTTGGAATCAACGATAAAGATAATCAAGTACTAAATGAAAAATGGTTTCAGTTACCTTTATATCATTTGAATAGGATTCCCTTGTCTGTAATCTTCTTTTTACTCACTTGTATAGGTATATATGTACGGGTAGCTTCTAATGTAAATATCTTCCAAATCAACTACAATTGCTATGAAAATTTAGTACTAATTTAGTTAATTAGCTCCATTGTTAATTAATTTTTGTGTTGCGATTACGTAAGGGGAAGTCTGGACCACGTGATTATGTTGCTTCGCAAATTATTGGAAATAAGATAAGAAAATAATATTTTATACTCCGCAAGGCCACCATTTCATCTCTCTTAGAATTCAATTACGGGTTTACTACAATTAATGAACAAGAGTTATATAGGTGGAATATTTAAGGAGGTAGAACCTCCCAGAATCCTGATCTTATTTATAAATCCCTCTTTCTGTTCGGATTTTTGTACCAAAAAAATTATAGTTTCCTGTTTTGTGTGATAACACATTCAAAATTTCAAAAGATTACCAGTCTACCGTTTAATTAGGCTACAAAGATAATCTTTATAGTACTGCCCTGTTACAAATGCCTAATCCTGATACATATAAGAGGAAGCATCCAGTTGAACAGGCCGACAAGGGGACAAATAAAAGGCAAAGCACCACGTTGTTCAGTGATAAATTTGCTTGGATCCAAAGCCAGATGACCACCCATGTTAGGCCAATCATCGCAACGTACTTCAAGGAGTATGATCCTACTGACCCTGAGATAGCATTAAATTGGATGAAGGGAATTAATATCTTCCTTAGCCACTATGAGGGAATCGAACCGTATATAATGGATCCAGATCCGGAACGCGTTACACCTGTTCAAAGATTCCACTTTAACGAACAAGATATTGGCGAGTGTGCTCAATCGTTGGCCGATGAGTTTTTCGTACTCATAGCTCCATTAATTCCCAGCGGCTGCATTGTCACCAAGACTGCAGAAGCGTTCAACATGAGAGCACTAGTTCAATATTTCAGAGAATATTATAATTGGGAAGAAATATTCTACAATCTCTGTCTTGACATTGCAATTATAATTTTTGATGCCAACGTAAAGACGGTGGTAGGTCAAGCATTGGACCAGCTTGAAGATATGAGAAGAGATACGAGCCACCCTGTTTACATTTTCATGAACAAGGTTGGCACTGCTGAACTAGGTATTACATTTTTTTGGGCTAAGTGGGACAACTATGCTCGAGTATTTATTATGGTACTTGCCCGCCACTTTCGTGAATATGTTGCAAATGAGAACATTAAAGTAAAATCATGCTATGAGTTACTCACTGAAGCCCGTGCCCAACCCGGTTATAACCCACTGTTTGCGGCTGACCAGTCACTCAACCTACTCTTTGTCAAATCTAAGGCCCTTAGGGCTAGGAACAGAGTGAAAACAAGTTTTCAAAAAGATGGTTCAAGGAGAAAGCAAGCGGTACAGACAAAGGGTGAAAGTTCATCTAATGAGAACCAAAGTGGAGCGGACATCACAGAAGGGATAGCCGATGAAAAGGCTTAGAAGGCCACAGAATTTGTTAAGGAACTAAGAACTTAATGCTATTTGCAAAAACACACCCGACAAGATGGTACTTGGAATGAGTCAACATATGAAACATAGTTTGTTTTCAAGCTCATGGATCGAGATCCGCTTCAAAAGGTGTGCACGTAATAGGAGAATGGCAATGAGAATTGTAGGCAAATTCGATCGCGGCGGGACCACACCCAAAAATCAGTGGTCTTCTCCGTAAATTAAGTCCACATGGTACGAGCTCGTCGTCCGACGATTACTTTGCTCCACAATGGTCGCTGCACAAATTGCAGTCTAAACGGCATCTTAGAAATGTCGAAAGAGGGGTTTTTAGTGGGTATTCCACGAGTCCCGCACATCAGTTGGTTTCTTAGAGTGCGTAAAAGCATTTCCCCCTTTCGTTTCCGACTTTCGGTATAAGGTGGTGCCAGGAAATTCGGGTGGGCGTTATTGTATTTAGCTTAGTCAACCGCTTTGTTTGTAGATCAATATAGGTCTTCATATCGTAAAACTGGTAAAGCTTGTAACCATCGGTCTCCTAGTCTGAGCTTTAAATACCTGAATCGGTGTTCGATTTGTACGTTTTATTTGTCCGTCAGTCTGACGATGATTAAAATAGAAGATAGATTTCCTTTAGTTTTATAAATCTATTGATAAAATATCTTCTATCTTCTATCTTTCTTCTAAATCTATCTACTAATAATCTATTGAAAAAAAAAATACTTCTACTTCTTATATCTTGTCTCTTCTCTTCATAATTTAGTTTGAAAGTTATTCAATGTAAAAAAAGTTTTTTTGTCTCTCTACACTACCAGAAGACTTGAAAATTTGAAAATTTAATCACGTGTTTTTTTTTCTTAAAATCGATGTATATTCAACTTTTTTTTTTTTTTTACGTTATACACCATATATTGGATCTCTTATACATGTTTTACATACAGAAATAAAATACTGGTAATCAGTAGATTAGAGGGAAAATTTGAAAAACCCTTTTTAGTTAAAAGATAAAAATATAGTTAAATGTCTGGTTAAGCTAGTAGCGTATGTTGTTTTTAGCTTTAAAGTAACGTACCCAATTTTTTAAAAATGATTCAGATAAATCAATAGTTGGGTGCAGTCGTCGCACTGCGTGTAACGAGTCGACGGCGTTTAGGTACGAGTTAAACTTGAGGATTTGTGTTGGGGTCATTGCAGGATTGCAGATGAAGGATCTCATGCGTAGCAGTAGACCTCGTGGTTGGATTCCATTACCTAGCTTTGGCGGACTATGTTTTATATCACTGTTGTTTATTTCTGTATGTAATTATGTATAAGAACTAAATATACAGATTGTTATTGAAAAAAAAAAAAAATAGAAAAAAATACGAAGGTCTGAGATTTGCGATCACTCATAAAGAAAGCGACTATGATTATTTGTAGAAAATATTCGGATATAACTTCCTATTTAGGCAATGCAAAACTAAACCCGGAGTCACGTGATTGATACGTTCAATATCGAAAAGCCTTTATGGCCAAGTTGGTAAGGCACCTCACTAGTAATGAGGAGATCGTCAGTTCGAATCTGGCTGAAGGCAATTTCCCTTTATTTTTGTTAATTTTTACTAAGACACCCAAATACGAAGTGAAAGAATTCGAGCAGATTTTGTTCTTGCTAACAGATATCGATCTACGTTTCGTTGATTTCGAGGGTGTTAGCTTAAAGTTTTTAGAAACTTTATTTCGGATTTATTGTTTATTCTGTTTATTCGCTTTTGGTTTGGTTCCAAAATCCGAGACAGGATAGGTGGATAAAGCTGGCAAGTAACACTGATTAGATGGGGTCCGTTTCCCTTTGCAATTTCGCCGATGTTTTGGAGTTAGCTGCACTTCCCAAGAAAAGGCAGAGGGAACAACACCCTATAACTGCCTGTTTTCTTTAGCTGTAAGAGAAAAATATAATGGCAGCATTGGAGCTAGAATTAGGTTCCAATATTACCATAATTTTTGCTACAGATTGAGATCCTACGATTTTAAAACCGGATACCACCTCTAGTTTATTACAGGAGGCACAAATAGTTTACTTGTGTGAGGATTAATTCAATAGGTGAAAAAGTAAAGTGAATAAGTTTGCTCAGGGTATTGACTACCTTCTTGATATGAATCATTAAGGTCTTCGCATTAAATGATGATTTCTGAATGGAGGAAACGAGAATTACATCAGTGAATAGTTTCTAAATTGGAAAAGCAACGGGCAATTCCAGAAAAAGATGAACCCTATTTGATTCCGTTATTCAATCTTAAAACAAGCGATTTTGGCATTTCCTAATTCGTTATATTTCCCCCTTAAACAGTCTTCTTAGCAATTAACAAGAAATAGCTATACTCCGATTTGAAGCAAATCAATTTCAAAGATTCCGTAGTTTAAAGCAAAATCAAGAGTCTAGTTGGTGTTAGACAGACCCAAACGCCTAAATGTCTTAAAGAATGAATTGATGAGTTAGACGAAGAGTCTCATTCAGATTTTTAATCACCTCAATGAGTCAATGATAAAGGGGGCTTAACCGCACACCTCAGACCTTTTAGTATTCTCGCTATCATTTTTAGTGTGTAGTTGAAAGATCCATCCATCCGACTTGCCTTAGATCCGCGATTAAATATAAAAAATATTAAATTTCTTTTTTGATCTGTTCTATTAATCCGAGAGTTTTTTTTGTCAGGTTTCTAATTTTAAATCTCTCGTAAGTCCGTAAACGGATGGAGTCGTGTGTTCATTGTTTGTATGAATAGAATTTCGATGTGTTAAAACTGTTTTCTAATCTCCATGGCAAAGGGTTAAGAAATCCCGCAAACATTCCTCCACTGTGCCAAATGGTTAAAAACTATCTTTATGGGGAGTATGTGCTAATCGGCTGTGCTGACAATGACGTTACTTATAACACAGGGTATGCTTACTATTTAGGAGCGCCATGCAATCAAAGGTCTAGCCAGTGATCAATCTTTTTTCTTTCAGAAATTAAATAAGCGCAAATCGTGAATCCCAATAAAGCACAGAGAAAGATTGAAAACTCAACCAGAAGCGATGATGCCCCCAGGACTTGCGCTTGGGGTTTGTTTAAAATTAATTTTCTTTCTTTCTTCGAGCTTCATTCACCTCTACTATTTTTTAGGACATGACGAATTGCTGTAGCATTGGGAGTTGTCCATCGCTCCCTCGACAAACCGGATGTATGGGAGTCCGTCTCTTGGAAAGTCCAGCCCTGTCGAGTGACTGAATTTGAGTGAATTAATTTCTAAAAATTGGAGCGCTAATGCACCAAACGCCTCGCACAAAAAAGAAATTTCAATTTCCCCTCCTTGCCCCTCGCCATTAGTCCGAAAATTTTTCTTGTTGATTAATTACTCCCTCAAACGAAACCCTATATAAATGGTTGGAAATTCTCTAAATTCTTTAGAAGATTTATCATAATTCCTTTATTCTTACTTCATTCTATCATCAATAGTTTCTAACTGACTTAGAATTCATATAATTATACTAATATATTCACAATGATTGCTCAACCACAACAACCAATTATCAAGATGACTGCTGCTGAAAAGGAAGCTCAAATTATGCAAGAAATTAGAGCTAACGCTAAGAAGTTCGATACCAAGTTTGAAGGTTCTTTCTTCGGTGAATTCTTTGGTTTCGCTATTAAGAAGTAAGTTTAGCGAATTGTGCTAACACTACCAATTACACTTCATGTTTTTATCTTTGTACGGTTATTATAGATTTATGGGTTTAGTTCTTGTTTAATACAATTTTTATTAATGTTTTTGTTTTGAAGAAAACTTATTTCAATTTTCTGTAGAAATGAAATGAAGAGATGTATGCGTAGATCGTGTATGGTGTAGATCGATTGGAGCTTCTACTTCGGTTAGACGAACTCCGAGAGAATTATCATTTATTGAACCGTTTTGTGTTTAGATTAAGATGCTTTGTGTGAATGTTTGAAGGTGTAACCGCTAATTAAATGAAAAAGCGTGAAGTAACGAGAACTGTCAATTGTTGGAACAAAAAATATTTTTTCTTCAACAAGAAATTGAGCGAACGCCCGCAACAACATTTTGTTTACTGGTTGCAAAACTTTTACGAAATCAAAGTTAGAGCAATTTAGGCTCGATAAAGCCAACCGTAGATTAACAAATAACTCATATTAATTAATAATCATAAATCTAAGCAAATGGCTAACCATTGCAAAAAAAAAAATTACACAATTCTATTAAAGAAACTATTATAAATTAAAAAAAATTATCGAAAATATATTCATTACCCTCCAACATAAAACTTCGTCTAATAGTGTAAAGCATATTTAGATCTTGCTCTCAACTTAGGACCATTAAGATAAAACAACACTGGAATAGCAATCATAGCCAAAGCAATGAAAGCTAACACACTTGAACCCCAAGCTACTGGAAATTCGTCAGTTGCCAAGTTGTTATATAATGGTCTACCAAATAAAGGGAAACTACCAGCAACTGAACTTCTGAATAAGTTATTACCAGCAAAGATAGATCCAACATATTGGAAAGATCCAGCAATAAAACAAAACATGGTTTGGAAAATTAAGAACCCACCACTGGCAAAAATTCCACCTCCAATTAAAGGACCAATCCAGTGAGTATGTGTAGTTGCTGACCAACCAAAGATGAAAAGACCAACAGGCATTAAAATAGAACCAGCAATAGCTAAGGGCATAAACACTTCTGGTTGGACTCCCTTACCATCAAGAATACGTTGAGTAAAGATCTTTCTGATGATTGGGATATAAACAAGTGCAGCAATGATAATACCAATAACAACGGAGAAATAGGTAAGACCCAATTCAATCAAGGTAAAGCGACGAATTTCATAAAAGTAAATTGGATAAACTTCAAAGAACAAGTAGAAAATACTGTAAACCAAGGCAATGTAGATATTGATTGCCAATATAACTGGTTCCATCAAGAAAATTTCAATTGGTCTCCATAAAGTGTCCTTAATAATTTCATGAGTAGTCATAGCTCTATTCTCCAATTCTCCTTCAGAAGTGATTCTTTCGTTACCAGTAATAGCTCTCAATCTTTTGGCTTTACGATATAAGATGGTCTTTCCGTAAGTTTCAGGCAAGCTGAAGAACAACATGGTAAACGAAAATGCACTTAAAATACACATGAACCAGAAAGTCCATCTCCAACTAGCCTTGACAGTCAAGATAGCACCAAAAAATGGACCAAATGATGGACCACAGACAGCACCAAGAGCCCAAGAAGCTAAACCAACTGGAATATAAGGAGGAGTTAAAACATCACTAACACTAGCACCACCAGTGGCCAAACAAGGAGAAGCAAATATACCACTCAAAAATCTTAAAATACATAACCCAGCAATGTTATGAGCTAAAGCAGTTGGAATTTGTAAAATAACAAATAAAAACAAAGTGGCAATGTAAATTGAGGTTCTTCCAAATGCAGCATTTTCAGAAAGAGGACTGAACACTAATGGACCAATTGCGTAACCCAAAACAAACAAAGTTAAAGGCAAAGTAGCAACAACTTGGCCAATGTTGAATTCTTCCATGATCTCATAAATACCGGGAGTATAAACAGCTGAACCCATATATACCGAAGTGGTTAAGAATGCAACTTGGAAAATTAAAAATGCCTTTTGGTGGGTTGGCCAATTCTGAGGATTCTCTGGATCATCATCACTATCCCAAGTAACTATGATGTTATCGTCACCTGTTTTTGTATCATTAGAAGAGGTGTCTGATGGTTGAGCATGTTCAACTTCTTCCTTATCAAACCCTGTTGGATCAACAATCTTGTCATTATTATTATGGCTTTCAATAGGAGCTTCTGATTCTGGTTTAACGACTGTTTCCGCTAAATATTTTTCAGGTATTATGTATTCTGGAGCTTCTTCAGGATAGGAAAAGTATTTATGTTTTGAAAGGTGATATGTCACTCTTCCAAAGAAACTACTTCTAATAAATCTATAAAACATCTTGTAAGGTAAAAATTGCTTGCTTGATGATTATTGATGGAAATATAGGAATTAGGAATCTGATAATTGAAGGAGATCCAACGCCGTATTTATATCAATCCAAATATTTGAATCATCGTCACTGATTAATAATAAATTATGAAAAAAAAATCCATCCATCAGTTGTGAATGGTGCTAGTTAAAGCCTTACTAGATTGTATTATGAAAAACTAAACACAAAATCTTAAGAAAATTTTTTTCCATTTCTTTTTCAGGTAACATCGGGAGAAACGTATTTTTTGTGCAAAAAAATATTTTTTATTATTATTGTGTTTCGGTGGTTTCCCAATTTGGAAACCTCCGATGCCAATTGATTTGTCAAGTCTCCTAAGCTCCCCCCAACAATCTTAAATTTCACCCATTTGTAGTTTAATCTTTACAACGACCAACACTTTTGGTTGATGGTTATTGCCAAACGCAAGTAGAGACCACGGGACGGACACTCCCTAATGGGTAATCCTTTCTTCCGTGTGTTTAACGTCTTTGTTTTTGTCTGTGAATGTGTACTTGTTTGCTTCTACATTTTATGACTCACAGATTTATGTCAAAAAAAAAAACAAACATTCTAAACGTTTTGGCTTTAAACGGAGGTCCATATTTACCAGCAGATACATGTTTGCAATTCGGTCCCATTTCGCATTTTGTCTAGGGCACTTTCGTCGAGTCATAGACAGCTTGTTAAACCCGAAGTAAATTCATGTTTTGTTGGTAACCAGTTCACTCAAGTTCTAAAATACTAACTTAGATTGTTCTAGTGTTTTGCTTACAAACTAACACAAAATTCGCAGATGACGGGTTTAAGACAGATTAAACCGTTCCAACAAAAGTTATTCCGATAATACTTCGGTGGGCTTGGTTTGTTTTTTCCGATGACTGTTATGATTACAAGGAAAGAAAAAAAGCCATATTTTTTACAATTATCGGAATTAACGTGGGGAATTGTATCCTACAGCCGTCAAGTTGTATTCAACGTTCCAGGTTATTCTATTTTTATTCAAAGGAGGGGAAAGTATAAGCGAACTGAGTAGTTACAATTTACATTTTGCTTGTAGTTCGCAATAATTACTAATTGGATTACATCTGCTGCAAGTGGGTTGCCACTGATTGTGATTACGCTAATATACAGATGAATAAGTCAACAAACAATAGTAGTTGCAGAAATGATTTATAATAGTTATCCTCATTTCTTCAAGGAAGCAACTACCAAGGTATTCTTTATTCATCTTGACTGAAGAATCAGAACATTAACTGTAGTTACCAATTCCCCAATGTTCCTTGATATTCCCCATTGCTGCCATTGGGGCTTTGAAAAACTAAAGCATGCAGCAGCGAGGCAGTACCGTAAGATGCTCAAATATTGATTGCTGCGAAATCTAGACAAAGACTACAGGTAAGGAAGAATCGGAAAATGAGTTCATTATTTAAACAATGAATAATAGCAGTGGGAAGAAAACTCAATCACTTCAAACGTGAAAGCCATCTATGTAACCTCGGTTCCAAACCCAACTTTGGTCCATCCCACATGGCGTTGAGATTTAAAAAACAAACGGAATTGGAACTATTCAATAAATCTTACTGATCACTTCTTCATTAATCTCAGAAGATTCCATCCTGTGACGTCAAATATTCTTTAAATTGAATTTTTAATCTAGTTAGATATTATTTGATTCCAATTTGCGCAAATTCTTATCTATCCTGTGCTTTATCATACATATGATTTTTTCATGATAATTATATTTTTTTTTGTTATTTACAACTACTCGGGATTATTGCCATTTATGGATACCGTAAATCCGAAATGGATTTAACGTAAATTGTGGCTCAAATCAATGAAGCCATAGCCAAATTGATAAATCACATGTACTGCAGACACATCGTGATATTCTTACCTAACGATCTACAATGTTGGATTACAAGGTATCCTTTATACTATCACAATACTTTAAAATAATAATAAATAACAAATGGTAATTACCTAATAAATATAGAGAACATCAAATTATCAAGAAATAAAACAGACTGCATTAGCAACCACTTTACCTACAACTTATTAGCTGGGGTGGCTCTACCAATAGTGGTGACATCATCATAAATCAAAGTGGTAAGGAAATCAGAATAGGCTTCGGCAGTAGCTTGAGGAGCAAAATATTCAAGAGCCTTCTTGAACTTGTTTCCTGGCTTAGCAGTAGTGAGTAACTTGGCATATTCTTCTTGTAACAATCTTTGAACATATTGTTTGGTGACAACTTGACCAGCATCAGTCTTAGCACCATGAGTAACCCATTGCCAAAGTTGAGATCTTGAAACTTCAGCAGTCGCAGCATCTTCCATCAAATAGTTGATTGGAACACATCCAACATTTCTTAACCAAGCTTCAATGTATGAAATACCAATGACAATGTTAGCTCTGATACCAGCTTCAGTTATCTTAGCATCTTCAACAAATGGAGATAACAAGTCACGTTGGGTGATCTTCTTGTATGGTTGTCTTGGTGGTAAGTCGATTTGATTTGGACCCTTCATGTGTTCATTGAAAACCTTTAAGACAACAGGAACTAAAGCAGGGTGAGCAACCCAACAAGAATCACAACCAGCTTGAACTTCTCTTAACTTATCTCTGGCAACATTTTCTAAAGCCTTTCTGTTTCTTTCTGCATCATCCTTAATTGGAATTTGTGCAGCCATACCACCTAAAGCATGAACCTTTCTCTTGTGTGTAGTGTGAACTAATAACTTGACGTAAGAAGCCATGAATGGAGAGGCCATTGTAACCTGAGATCTGTCTGGTAAGATAAATTCCTTATGGTTTCTTAATGACTTGATGTAAGAAAAGATGTAATCCCATCTACCACAGTTCAAACCAGCAATGTGTTGTCTTAATTGATAAATGATTTCATCCATTTGGAAAGCAGCTGGTAAAGTTTCAATCAAAACAGAAGCTCTGATGGTACCTCTTGGTAAACCAATGTAATTTTGTGCATGGTTGAAGATATCATTCCATAACTTAGCTTCTAAATGATGTTCCATCTTTGGTAAGTAAAAGTATGGACCAAAACCTCTAGCTAAAGTTTCTTTAGCATTGTGGAAGAAATAAATAGCAAAATCGAAAATACCACCAGAAATTGGTTGTCCATCAACAAGAACATGCTTTTCAGTTAAATGCCAACCTCTTGGTCTGACAATTAAAGTTGGGATATGTCTACCTGGGTCTAAATTCAAAGCATATTGTTTACCATTGATGGAAGCAGTCAAGTTTCTTCTAACAGCATCATAAAGGTTAACTTGACCATCAACTAAATTGTCCCAAGCTGGAGTTAAAGAATCTTCAAAATCAGCCATGTAAGTAGCAACACCAGAGTTCAAAGCGTTAATGACCATTTTACGATCAGTTGGACCAGTGATTTCCACTCTTCTGTCTTCTAGACCAGGAGCTAATGGTGGTCCAGTCCATGTTGGATCGTCTCTGATATAAACGGTTTCAGGTAAGAAGTCTGGTAAATGTCCTTGTTCTCTTAATTTTTGTTGTTCCTTTCTATTGGCTAATAATTGTTGTCTAGTTGATTCAAAAGCACGATGTAAAGTAGCAACAAAAGCTAAAGCTTCTGGAGTATAAATATGTTTGGCGTTTGCTGGGATTTGGCCCAAGATTTGGACACCTTGAATCTTTTCAGCAGTCTTTGGGAATGGAGAGGACATAATGTATATATATATATTAATGATAGATTGATGTTATCTAATCAAAAGCAAAAAAAGAAGAAAAGGAATGATATTTCGAACTTTTCTTAAAAAGGGAGGATACGTTAGTTAATTTATAGTTCGGAGGAGGAAAACTAAAATGTTACAACCAATTTTTGTGAATAATTTTGCATTTATTTGAAGCTCGGAACGGAGAAACAAAATAGAGACATTTTTTATTTTTTAAAATACCCCAGATTGGGACAGCCCATACTCAATACCTTAAAAAAATATCATAAATAAAATGTCGTCGTTATCTCCTTAAACAAAGAATCGCTTCAGTGGAAGAGAAAAAAACAAAAATTGACTCTGATTTTGTATGACGAAACTGGTTGTGCTTCTCCTTGCCGTTGAATAAATCAGAACAAGAAATTAAAAAAATACATGTGACTCAACCAAGACATTCTCTCCGAATGTCGGTTCCGTTTAATTACATCCTTACTACAATAGTAATTCCATTAGTCAGATGATTCTATTTTTATTTAATTGTTTTTTAAACTGCAAAGAAAAACCCTATTCCGCGGTTACATGCTCAATGGTTGATTTTAAGTTCCTACGTTTACATTGAAGATAAAATGTCGTACTCGGTCCGTCTAAAGTACTTATGAACCAATCAGAAGCTATAGATTTTCTATTTGCCATTTCAATAGTTTCCATCGAAGTTGAATCTTTCATCGATCTATTGTCGCCTATGGTGCTAGATACGATCTAATGATCAGAACGATATTATGAAAACTTAGGAATGACCCTTTGTATATGACCGGTTATGGGATTCCATCTTGCTTAATCAGTCCAATAACGCTAAAGAGATAACACCTCCGCTACTCCGTTGACTCAAATTTATGAAGCATCCGGGACACCACTTCCCCCAGATAATGGTTGATAAAAAAGAAAAAAAAAGAAAATATTAATCAAGCTCCGAGGTTAAGGTTTCTATTCCAGAAAAAAATATCATGCACCACATTTTTCAAACGATTGCTAGTTAGAGGTTCATTCAAGAAGTCAAATTTCAAACACCCATGATGTAATGTTCCCAAAAACTCAATAGGGATATATTATAATTATACATAGTTGTTTTTGACAGGAAATGGAACGATCTAATTTATAAAATAATGTCTATCTATTCATAAAGTAAGAGATCATTTGAAACAAGTTGATTTGCAATATTCATCCATCCAAGAATCTAATTTCCTTGTTCATAGAAGTTTTCGTATGGTTTAGCCCACTTGGTACCTTCTTGAACAGGACCTAACAAACCCTTTTGTTTTGGAATATATTCGACTCTTCTATAAGAGTTCAAGTTCTTTCTTAAAACAAATTGATAACAAGTGGCAGTACCATTTCTAGAGGCAACGGTAGAACAAGCTAAGAAATATTCCCAAATTCTGTACCATTTAGCACCATATTTGTTAACAACCTTATCCTTGTTACCAATCCAGTTTCTGTACCATTTCCATAAAGTGGAAGAATAATGGACACCAATGTTATCAACACTGACAATTTCAAAGCCAACAGATTCCAAACAAGAAGCAACAAAAGATAATGGAGTGGAAGCATCAGCACCTGGGAAGATATACTTGTTCATAAATAAACCCCAGATCAAATCTTCATATTGCCAATTCTTTCTTAAACCGGCATATTGCAAGTAGAATAAACCATCATCTTCCAAAGAGTCACTGACTTGTTGTAAGAAAGCGGAGAATCTTCTAATACCAACGTGTTCGGCCATTTCTAAACAAGTAATCTTATCATATTTACCATTCGACTTTTCGGATTTTGGAGCATCACGATAATCACAACAAACAATACGGGATTGTTCAGAATCAACACCATAATCGTTTAATAAAGTGTTACCCCATTTGGTTTGGTTTTTACCTAAAGTGATACCAGTAACCTTAGCACCGTGTTGGGAAGAAGCATAAGTAGCCCAACTACCCCAACCACAACCTAAATCCAAAACGTGTTCACCTTCTTTTAAGTCAATCTTATCAGCAACAATCTTTAATTTGTTATCTTGTAATTCTTCCAAAGTTTCTTCTCTAGTGATATCACTAATGACACCAGAAGTATAGATCATTCTTGGACCTAAGAACCAAGTGTAGAAATCGTCACCACGATCATAATGTTCTCTAACTTGTTCTTCATCTTGAGATTTGGAATGCATGATAACTTCAGGAATCATACCCAATAAAAAGAATCTGAATAAAGATAAAGTGAATTGGAAAGTACACCAATCATGCTTGTATTCTAAAACATCTAAACAATCACCCTTGAAACTAACCTTACCTTCAAAGAATAATTCTTCAAAAGTTTCAAGAGGAATCTTTTTACCTCTGCCATTATTAGAAGTTTCATATTTAGCCTTTAATTCTTCAGTGTGGAATTCTAAGTAATCAGAAATTGGACGATTTGGATATTTAACTTTTTCATTAATTCTTGGGGAGAAGGTAGACATAACCGTCCAATAAGCCATCAAGATTGGAATAGCAAATAAAATAACCAAAAAGATCCAAGTCTTGAATCCCAAACCAATTTTGCGAACAATATAACCTGGAACAATTGTAAGAATAGCAAATAAAACGGCGTTGGAAAAGTGGGTGGACCCTGGACCATCAGCTGGCAATGGAGCATTCTTGATAGCTGGAGTAGAAGAGGTCCAAACACCACATTCCTTTGAAGCTGGTGGAGGTTGCTCGGCTTTTGGAGTCTTAATAAATTCAACTGTTTGCAACATCGTCAATTGAACTTCTATATTAATACGAAAAGAAGAGAAGAAACAAATTGATCTTTTTCATAAAGCTTTTTTTTGAAAATTTGTAAATCAAAATTTCAATGAAATTTCTTGACGTGGTTTGTCTTGAGAATTTTGTTGTTGTTCAATCTTAGTTAACGAAAATTTATTTATTTGATCTCAACTCAACTCAATTTGGAAATTAAAAAAAAAAGGGTCAAAGTCAAGCGAAGCACTTATATTGTCAATCTTTAAGAAATATAACGTTCCCTTTAATGCACAAAGATGAAACTTGGCTCTTAATAAATATTTTTATATAAATGATTATTACATTGTAAAGTAACACACATACTTTTTTCGCCCTTCGAAATATTTAAAATACGCGTTGCTTCACCATTCGAACCAAGAAACAAAGGGCGATTGTGATTTTTGCCTAGTTGGTGGATTACTTATCATTTATCAGCCAGTTTTGGCTCCCATTTGCTCAATCCCCTAGTCTCAACATCCTTGAATATCGTAGTACTATCATGACGCATTTACAGGCTACATGTAATAGATTTGGTGAGCACGAGGTTCGTATTTCACGTCGATTTTCTTAAATTGAAAAATTTTAAGTTTTTGTGTCCAACCTTATTTTGTGTCCGAAATTGACAGCTTACTTAAAAGAATTGGAACACAACTGTGTTTTATATAAGGGGAAGCTGTCAATGAAAACAGAAGCAACTCTTGGCGAAGCTAACATATGTAAATGTCAATATAATCTTCAATCAAAGGAAACTTTCTATTTAACTCCGACTATAATGTTGGCTTATCTTTAGTATCGCTTGAGATCTACTGGAATTTGCAGCCCACCTTCAATGTAACTTTAGAGTTTGGCTATCTTGAGTACCAATTCAGCTGACATATAGTAAACATCTTATCTATATTTCACTACTCAAACCATAGGATGTTACTTTTTCTCAGGGATACAGTTTTACTTCCTAGTGATCAACGAATGATATTTAGCATTTTGAAACATGTCTTCTGTCTGTTGTTTGTTTGCGTTTAGGACTGTTAAGTATTCTCTTACCCAAAGATCAATAAAATTTACAACCAACAAAATCGCATATCATGCAAGTTGTGTATTTCCCATAAGTTGAAACATATTTATATCTAGTCTCGTCATATTGAAAGATATCATTTTGTGAGTTGGACTCGGTAATTGATAGTTTTTTGCAGCAAGAATACTAAGGATTGTTGTTAGTGCGGTTTTGTCATGAATTGGCAATTTGTAAACGGTACACGACTTGTTTGTTGATCAAAAAAATTAAAATCAAATTTACTTGGTTTGTTAAGCTAAGCTAAGTTAAGCAAAAACTCAAATAATTTATCATTAAGGAACGATTATCTATCAACCGAAACAAACTTCCGATTTTATTAATAGGAAAGGGTAATAAATTGTGTTTACATTAATTGATTAATTGCGAAAAAATTGTTAAATCAAAATCAATTGCTCCTGGTGAATTATATTTATATCAAATAGTATTAGTACTCCAAAAAACCAAACAGTTCGTCGCCTGTTCCCAAGCATACATATTAACTTTGAATAGACCTTTTTTTGCATACAGACACCTCATACAACCATCCTATCAAATGCCACAACATGAGAACGAGATCATTCTTATAGATTCAGATTCAGACACTTCCGATTTGGATCTCCCCCCACACAAAAGACATAAGCCATTACAGCACAGAGAAAACAATGAGAACTCTAATACTAATAATACCAATTCCAAAACAGTAAATACCAAGAAATTAAACGTTACCCCATTTCAAGATGATTCGTCTTCTTCATCGTCAGAAGATGAAGATTTTCCGACAGTAGGAAAGAAACAAGCTCAAGCACAACAATTCCCAAACAGTCGCATAAAGGAGCACTATCCACATGATGAACTAGATGATGAAGTAGAGTTATTATCTTTTCCATCTTCCCGGGTTCCAACACATTCTGCCGACATCATTAATTATAGTAGTGATGACGAAAGAGACAACTTTGAACAAACGCATTTTCACAAGCACAACGACAACGACAACGACGACGACCATGAAGACGATAGTGATAATAATTCATTGGGTGACACCTCGGATTCTGACTTTGAACAAATTTCCTTCTCCGGATCAGCATCACCTGAAACAATTGCTGAAACTAGAAAGTATCTAAAGACATATGGTAAAATCAAATTTTTGGAAAAGTATTTCCCAACTTCTGCCACATCAGAAGATATAATAAGATTAATTCTAAGGCTAGGATTTATGCCGAAAAACTTGCATACTGCAAATATAATGGATCTAATCAATATTTTGAATCGAGCAATGATAAAAGTCGCGTCGTTAAGAAGTCGCTTAGACACTGTCAAGACAATTGATGATGTAATAGAATTAATTGATAAAAGCAATAAAATTCTAGTTATTACTGGAGCTGGGATTTCTACTAGTTTAGGTATACCTGATTTCAGATCATCGCAAGGTTTCTATTCAATGGTTCAACATTTGGGATTAAGTGATCCTCAAGAAGTCTTTGATTTAGAAATATTTCACACTGATCCATCTTTATTCTACTCAATAGCCAACATGATTCTACCTCCTGAAAATATCTATAGTCCATTACATTCATTTATTCAACTTTTACAAGCAAAGGGAAAATTATTAAGAAATTACACTCAAAACATTGACAATTTGGAAAGCTATGCAGGAATAAAGCCCGACAAGTTAATACAATGCCATGGATCGTTTGCAACTGCGACATGTGTAACTTGTCGTCTTCAAGTTCCTGGAGAAAAGATATTCCCCCAAATCAGAACCAAGCAAGTTCCATATTGTCCAAATTGTGAAAAGGTTAAAAAGGCCAAATTGAAAAAAGACGATGATTATTATTTTGCTGAAAGTTTTGGAGTATTTAAACCTGATATCACATTCTTTGGGGAACCATTACCGAAACGATTTCATGATAGAATAATGGAGGATATTATGGAATGTGATTTATTGATCAGTGTAGGAACATCATTAAAGGTTGCACCCGTCGCCAATATAGTTGATAAAATTCCCCAAAACGTTCCACAAATCCTAATTAATAAGGACCCTATAGACCATTGTAGTTTCGATGTTAGTTTACTTGGCTACTGTGACGACGTTGCCAGTTATTTGCTGAATCGATTAGGCGAGAATTGGAAACTTCCACACAAGGACTACGAATCAATAAGGGGATTTAAAGGCAATAATTTAGAGATAATTTTGGAGGATGAGCAATTACGAGAATATCAAGTTATCAACAAAACTAAGATAGTGAGTGATGCTGAAAGTGGGACGGTTTTAACTGTAGAGAATACTCCTTTGTATGAAGATCCTCCACTGACGTCTGAGGTAAATACCCCTAGGCCATGAGAGCCTATTACGTCTACCTAAATGCTCAATAGTTTTACACTCCCTGTATTTATATAAGAACTGGATTCTTTTAATTTGTAGTAATATTATCATTGTCATAATTGTATTAAGCGTTTAGTTTCAGCTAACGTTTATTGGAACCTTAAAATGACCTAAAAAAATGTTGCATCCCATCCCCCAAAATTTTTTTTTTCAAGCAGACAGGTATTAACTTGTGACTAACAATCTTCCCCAACACATCATTCTAAAGACTACGAGATCCAATATGAGACTACCATACCAGCTTTTAAGATACCTGACTGCATCTGGAAAGATTATTTTGCGTAACCAAATGTGTAAAAATGGAGTGGTATGTACTAGAAGGTTTAATAGTTCGACTAATGACAATGAAAAAGTTCCTGATATGGCCGATGTTGAAATAATAGAAGAAAAGAAAGAAACTCATAAGCATTTAATTGACGAGAATGAAGACATTAAACCAATGTTTGACGACTTGATGGATTTAGAATCCCCACTTTCAGAGCTTGACAGAGAACAGGTGCTACCAATCAAGCCTGATCTTGATCGTGATTTTAAACTGAGATTTCTGAACCAAAGGGATAAGCCAGAAAACACAGACCAAACAGAGGGGAAGGTTTCTGAAAGCCATATTTCCGGTAAAGATGATTCCGATTCATCACCTTCTTCGGATATTAATAAGACAACGTTTGACCGCCTCTGGGAGTCCAGGGGATCATTAAATGATATTATGAATGCTCATAAACAAATAGATACAGCGAAACAACCTCTTAATGATTCATGGGCAATTTTAAAGGAACCATCCAAAGCAGATGTTGAAATAATAGAAGAAAAGAAAGAAGCTCATAAGCATTTAATTGACGAGAATGAAGACATTAAACCAATGCTTGATGATTTGATTGATTTAGAATCCCCACTTTCAGAGCTTGAAAGAGGACAGGTGCTACCAATCAAGCCTGATTTTGATCGTGATATTGAAATGGGATTTTTGAATCAAGGAGACAAGCCAGCAGACACTGATCAAACAGAGGGGAAGGTTTCTGAGAGGCATATTTCCATTAAACAAGATTCCGAATCATTACCTTCTTCGGATATTAATAAGACAACTTTTGACCGCCTCTGGGAGTCCAGGGGATCAAGTGATATTATGAATGATCATAAACAAATAGGTTCAGCAGAACAGGAACCTAAAGATTCATGGGCATTTTTAACGGAACCATCCAAAGCAAATCAAGACTTATCTCTAGATTACTCAAATTTTGGGAAAACGGAAAACCTGGATTTGTTAATTGCACGAGTAAGAAAACAATTAGACGAATCGCCTAAAAATTTTCAAGATGATGATCGCAAACATGGTAAATTAACAGACGTTATCAATTCTGCTTGGACAAAGATGAGAGAAGACGTTGAAGCTGGTAGAGGAACTTCTAAATTCGCAACCAACCAGAAACCTGGATCTAAGACTTCGATTTTGGGTATATCTGATAATTTCAAGCGCAATCTTTGTCAAGAAACTGGGAGAGCTTTATCACCAACTGTGAGAGTTATGGAATCCTTCACATCGGCGCAGGAAGTCTATGTCTTTATGACTGATATACTTCTGGATGCTCTTTCTAAAGTACAATCTGCCACCAGTAAAAATAAAGCCGTGAACAAGGAAATGTATTTAAGTGATATATTCCATGGTGAAAAAAGTCAAGTGTGGGGGGATACTCATAGCGCATTGATTTCCAGTATCAGTACATCATCACAAACAAATCCAAAAAAGCCGGTGATTAATGCCTTAACTGTTCCATTTGTACTTAATCACGCTTTGAAGTTATTAACATTCGAATTTACCAATCCGGGATTGGCATTAACCTTGTTTAGAAGCATCAAACGTGACGCCAAGTTGTACTCATTATCCGTCAACGAGGAAACATACAACGAAGTTCTCCGTGCAACTTGGTTATATTTCGGACATTTAGATTTATATGAATTTGAAAAAGCATACGTTGAAATGGGGTTATATGGACATAAAGGAAACCAAGATACTTATGAAATCCTTTCAATAGTTATCCGCGAAGCAGAATTACTCGAGAGAGGATTGCTGAAGACAAACCAAACTTCTGCTGTAAGTACAGATGAAGGTAGAAAGCGTCTTAGATTCTTGACAAAATTAAAGGATGACTTGTATTATCATTTGGAGACTGGAAGAGAGAAAGTTCAAGCAGATATGTATGAATTCAAACCTAGACAGAAATACGTCCCCACATCTGGATACTTCAACCAAGCGTACTAAGAGTACCAATCAATTAATGTGTATATAGTATTGTAAGTATTTAATGTTAGGTTGTTATTTAGTAAATAGGAAAGATGTAAACAACAATTTGCAACCACTAATACTTAAAATACAAAAAATGGGGCAATGGTACACGACTTCTATAACCAGCAAAAACCATTTTAATTTTTTTTTTGTTGTTTATTGTTTTGTTGGTTACTAAGTTGTAAGCCAAGCACCTAATTAGAGAATAAACTCAGCTTCACTTTCTTTATCCTATATAACATTGAAGACACTCAATATCAATTACCATTAACGCCACATGTCTCAGTTTGAAGAATACAAAGAGTCGTACACGACTTCACAGAAAGATTCAGCCAATAATTCTGATACAATACTGGGTGTATCTGAGTCAGTAACTCCGCCATCCACATCGGACTATTCAAAACAATATAATCAACACCTCCCTAGCATTAATGTAACAGCCCAAGAACAGCAACAACACAATAACTTGGAAAACTTATTAACAGCATCGCTGGATATTAAGAAACAATTGTCGCAATCATTTCAAGGTAGTATTGGTGGAAGTGGGAACGTAAGTGGAATTTCGCGAAGTGGAATAAGTAAGCCACATTCTAGGAGAAATTCGACAGTAATAAAATCATCTGGAAATAGTGATAATGAGGATGACGATGGTAAAGCAGGCGAAGGAAACGAAAGGAAGAGAAGAGATAATATTAATGAGAAAATTCAAGAATTATTGACTCTAATACCTTCTGAATTCTTCCACGATACATCCAAAGACCCCTCATCGTTCAACAATGAAGGAAGTGATGGTACTGGTGAAGACAAACTGAATAATGAAAACGAGGAAGGAAAAGCTACAGGGACCAAAGATGGAAAACCCAATAAGGGCCAAATCTTAACCAAATCTGTTGAATATTTACAATATTTACAAAACCGGATTGACGAAAATAATAGAAAAGAAGTAGAACTAATAATGAAATTGAGAACGTTGGAGTTAAAGCGTAGTAATCGTTCGCCTGATGTACCTATTAAAATAGGGTTTACTAGTGCAGAAAAGGCTTTAGGTGAGATTGGAGTTGGCCCATGTTCAGAAGAATATATTCTCAACGTTTTGATAAATAGTGCAAACACTTCTAAAACTACACGAAGAGGAAGCTGAATGGAACTTGAAATGTCTATATTTTATATAATAGTATATAAAGTAACAATAATACTCACAATTGTACTATTTTCGTGAATCGCTTTAAGCATGAGTTTGTCTACCTAGCCTTTCTCGTTCATCAGCATTTTCCGTCAACATATACGCTGGAGAATATTCATCCTCAGCATGTTCTTTCAGCAAGAATGGGTTTGGTAAGGTTGTATGAATCCCCCCAAGGCTCGTATAACCTTGATCGTACATTTCACAATATTCAATATCACAACCAATTAAGAAGTCCCACACATCAACATAGTTCCAATGTAAGATAGGATGAATTCTTAAAAAATCGGGCCAATCGTGATCGGTACGTTGTTCATAATTTAAATTTTCACCATATGGATCGGTATACCTAATTCCAACAACTACTGACTTAATATTAGTATTGACTTTCTTGAGAAAATATTGAAAACCTTCCTTTAAAGATGATTTTATGATTATAGGATTTAAATGATAGAATTCAGTCGATTGGTGTATAAACTCAGTTAATTCAGGAAATGGAGTTTCAGCATTGATATAAATTGAATCTAATTTATAGTCAGCAGGTAAAAGATTAAAAGATGGATTTTCCAATGAAGATGAAGAAAACATTTTATGTATAGTGGCAAGCAACAATACCAACATTACGAGACAATCCTTTCCTCCGTTATAAGAAATTGCAATTTCTTGAAGGCTAAACCTAAATTGTTAGTAAAGTAAGTTCATCGATCTTATGCACAATAATCTTTCAGTAAAGTAAACATACCCATGCAAATCTATAGATTGTTCTATCTTTTCCATACTAAATACTACCTTCTCTTTTACTCTTTCTCTTAATTCTGGATCATATACAAAGCCTTCTCTTCTCACAGGTGCAGGATGCCAGGGTAATGTATCATTTAAATATCTCTCGACCAACTTGTACGCATCCTCACATTTTTGGAGAAAGATGTGTTGTTGATCTCTTGTTTCCTGGTTAATTTGAGTATGCATTATCGTCTACTACAATTAGTGACGAATATCTGAAATCCCCAAAAGGTGTCAGGGAAATTGAAAATTTTCTGGGGTGTGTGTTGGTTGGTTCCCAATTGAAAATATGCGGATTTGTGTCAAGTGGAAAAAGACGGAAGATTTGCGAAACCGGAAATAACCCGAAATGCAAAAAACCATTAAAGAGCACTTCTCTACTTACTAATACATACTAATTAGATCTATTTATACATAAATTGCAAAAAGAACTCCATTGTATCTCGATCCCAATACCACCAATAAGTATCTGACATAGAACTGTTATCCTGTGGTTTATCAATTTCCTTATTATTGGGTATAACAATCGCAATATTCTCATATGGCTCGGAAGATATCACCAAATATTGATAATCATTAGGTTCAATTACATCATCCTCTTCAGCTTGTGCTTTTACTTTCCCTATGAAATTCATAGACGTTATTTGATTCTTTGATGTTAATTCGTAATATGACATAATTCTAAAAAACGGCTCTTCTACCGCTATCTTTGGGAATTTCACGTTAACCAATAAGCCTACTTGTAAACTATCAGGATCTCTAATCTTTGTAACTTTGAATTCAGGTTTCCCAATCTTTTTCCACGTTCGTTTTTCAACATTGCTTATACTTGTAATTGACGATATTTTATCTTGCAATTGATTGCTCTGGTTATATTTTGCATCCAATATTCTTCGCCTTTCTAAATTCAATTGATGTTTTCTACCACCTAAATGAGAAATATACGAAGCTTCAGCAACATGAGTAGTTAAACATAATTTACATTCAAGAAATCCTAAATGATTTCTAAACACATATGGATCATTTTCCAAATCAAGTACATGTGTTGCTAATAAATCTTGAATTCTCTTTTTCGTATGCACTTTTGTCTCTTCAGTACCTGCAATGGCACCTGCTCCCTTCTTTGCATTAACTCTATCAGAATAGTCCATTCTTGTGTATTGCGAGAGTCACTTTCAGGTGTACTTTGTTTGTAAAGTAAAAGCATCTCATCATGAGTAAAGTGTCACTCTATTTTTACAAGTTATTAACCAGTACGAGAGAGAAAAACAACCAGAATCCTAGTTTGCAGGTTAGACGTGTTTCGAATATGAAATTTTGGTTGTTGCACGCCGTTCTTTCTGGTGAACCACGACAGACAAAAAAATCTTGAACTTGAGTGATAGACATCGCAAACACTTTGGCGTTGAATCCCCAAACATTAGAGGAAACCTGACAAGAATCGTTCAGCAATCAACCCATTGATTTATCAAACACTTCAAGGAGAGATACATCCATTTAGAAACACAAGTTAAAATAGAATAAACATTTATTTGCAGTAATAAGCACAACCTCACAGACTCAAAACACTAGACTTCAATTCACTAAAACTTTAGACGCGTATTTTCACTCACAATAAAATACGATGGACTCACCAATTAATATCGGAGACATAACTACCAATTCTATACTGCATCGCCTTAATGATACTCACTTAAACGCAAAATATACATCTATTGTGAATTCTGCTGTGTATTCTGGACAAAAATTCATTCAATTATCCCTAAAATTTGATAACAAATCCTTAGACCATGATATTATTGTTTTGCGCAAGGTTCAAGATTCCTTCATAAACATTACTCAGTTATTGAGCATTTTAATTCACTTGCAACATTTTACTTCCCAAAAGTTGGATACGTTCTTACAGAATGAAATTTTGGCAAATATGGAATATTACGGTTCGGAAACAAATCCGCAGGTGATTGACTTGCGTCAACATGACAATTCACATTTGAGAGGAATTTGGGTTTCGTATGATAAAGCAGTTGGTTTAGCGTTGAAGTTCGATATTTATGAAATTACCAAAAAGATGTTTTTAATCGATGTTCATGACTTTGACAATTTACCCAAAGTTAAAAAACGATTGCTAGAAGATGGAGAAGACGACGAAGAGGATGACAGAAAAGGCCTTCATGCAATGTCCAACACAAGCATAACGGGATCACCATCTAAGAAACAAAAGGTAGATAAAGAGCCCAAGTCAAAACAAAAGCCGTCAAATCAAGAACAAGCTGAATTCAATGGCTCCATAATGAAACAAATAATTAGTACAAATGATAATTATCCGTTCACCTTACCTCCAATAACAATCAGCGACGAACACAATGAGGCTTCTAATGAAATAAGATTTAAATTAGGAGAAATTTTCAAACGTGACGATGAAGGTTCTTTAAGCGAAGAAGATTTAAAGTCTTCATTGGATCCTATCTTACAAAAATATTCCCTTGAAACTATCCTTGACGTTCCCTTGGATGGGAAGAAACAAACAGCGTTACATTTTGCTTCAACTTTGGCTTCTTTAAAGCTAGTTTCTGCATTCGTCACACTTGGTTTGAATTCCCCAATAAGAGGAAATATCAACGGTGAATCACCTTTGATATGTGCCATTCAAGTAACCAATTCCATTGAAAAGGGTAACTTTAACGATTTGCTTGTTAACTGGTTGTATCCTGATATTTGGTTATTGGATAATAAGAAATGGTCAATTTTACATCATTTAGCATCACAAGCAAAACTGAAATATGATAGCGCGAAGTTCTACATGACAAAGATTATTGAATATATCGTAGGTGATCAAAAATTATTGTTAGATTTAAGAGAACAGTTGCTAAATTATCAAGATGAAGAAAATGGAAATACTGCCTTGCATATTGCGATTGAGCTGGATTCCAAATGGTTCATTAAAGCTTTGTTAGATTTAGGTGCTGACACAAATATAGCTAATAAGAGAGATGTGAAACCAATAGATTTTGACATTGTTAAAGATTTGTCCAAGTCTGAGCAAACTGGTGAGGAACTTGCAAACGAACATATCTTTGAACTTATTAAAACAGGATTGGAATTTTTAGGCAAAAGACTTGAAATTAATGGTACGATACTTCCAATTGAAGAACCTAAACCAGTTCAGCAACAACAAGTTACAACCGAAGATCAACAGCTGAGTGATAAGACTGGTTCTTCATCAAGTAAGATCTTCCAAAGTATTCAACAATTATTATCCAACACTAATACTGAATATGAAAACATTTTAAATTCCAAACGTGAACAAATCAAGAATCTCGATAAAGCATTACATGATGCAACCATACTGACAGCAAACAATCGATTTATGGCAAAGAAAGTTTCAGAGAAACTTGGAGAATTAGACAATTTGAAATTACAAATTGCCAACATTACCGATAAATTAGCATTTGCAAAGCAAGAATTGAAATCAAATGGAGGAGAAGAAGAGGTCAGTAATGGGATAGAGCAATCAGATGAAAACAAAGAATTTGTAGCCGATGAACCATATTTGATTAAACCATTATATGAGAGACTAGTCAAGGGTGAATCTGTTGAAGATTTAAGGAATGATCAAGAAGTGTTAAGTAAGCTACAATCAAAGTCGATCTTGAAAGCAAGAATTGAAGCTTATAAGGAGGTTAATGATAGCTTGGAGAAGGAATTGAATACGTTATTGGATTATAGTGAGTTGACTTCTAAATTTAAGAAGGTTGTGAGCATATGTACTGGGGTTGATATAAACGAAGTTGATGAATTGTTGGATGGGTTACTCGAAGCAGTTGAGGGACAACAATAGGGTGTTTCTTTTCTTGTAGACGAATAGATACTCTAATGCGATGTAATTATATTGTATTGATATATATTAAACTTTATACTTTTTGAATTTAATTAATTTTAAAACTATTATACATAAACCATGAATTGAAAAATGAAGTTAAAAATATGCCAAACGGGATGATGATCTATACTAACCCGCTATACGAATTCATTGCATTCAAGATGGTAGGGTCTAATTTCGCTAGTTTCTTGAAATCCTGTAAGTTTATACTATCACACTCTTTATCTTTATCTAGTAGTCTAAAAAACTTTTCAGTTCTTGCTTCAGGCGTCCTTTCATCATCTGGTAATGCAACCATCGGACCTATCATTTTATAAACAGCACGAATAATTGGTAATAAATCATCATAAGTCACGCTTCCTGTCTTTTTATAATCATATAGTCTAAAACTCCAACTCAATTTCTGTTCTTCAGTACCTCTGCTTGTTATGCTTAGCGAAATTATGAATTCTTTGAAATCAATATACTTTGAATTATCCAAATCAAATACTCGGAATAAATAATAGCAATAGTCAGTTGGATCACCAAAGGGGAAGAATTGTTTGTATACTTTGACGAATTCTTCTTCTGATAATTGACCACTTGGACAATCTCTCATGAATCCTTTATACCATTGTTGCAATTCTCGTTTATCGAAATATGTTGCCAGTCGAAGTTGTTTTATTTCATCTTTAGTTAATTTGGATACTGCTTTCCCCATTGTAAAAAATTAGTAGATGTCTTTAGTTGCAATGGATGTCACAACGATCAAACTGATCTGATCTTGGGGGAGGTGCTGCTAATAAAGTGGATGAGTCTATACCTATTCGTATATATAAGCACAATGACCTGGGCCATACAGAAAGAGTTCTGTGATTTGAATGTGTGGGAAATCTGACGAATTTTACACGACTAACAAACAACTTTGCAGTTTCCGGAAAATTTTCAGAACATTTACATTTAATAGTCAACATTACCTCTAATACCACCAACCTCTTGTAAATAATAGATCACACATAGTACACACCAAAATGATTAGAATAATGAGTTCAAACAGATCACTTTCAACTACTGCTAGGGTATTAGCTAATCATGGTAAACCACAAAACCCTCCTATTGACACCACTGTCAAAATGAGAATTCAACCAATTGTAAGAACTGGGGAAACTATTGATGTTAAAAGAGCAAGATTAGTTTATCAATCACGTAAAAGAGGTATATTAGAAAGTGATTTGTTATTAAGTAGATTTGCTAAAAAGTATTTGAATGAATTCAATGAAGTAGAATTGGATGAATATGATAAATTATTAGATGAAGCTGATTGGGATATTTATTATTGGGCTACCAAGAATTATACTGTAACGCCTTTACCTGAGAAATGGAAGAATTCAAAAGTTTTAAAATTATTACAAGAAAGTGCTGAAAATAAAGAGAAGGAAATCTTAAGAATGCCTGAATTAGATTTAAAGAAGAATTAATTAAGCTTACTTTTATCTATTTAATCAAAGATCATCATCAACACCACCATCATTATTTATTTATTTACGTATTTATTTTGTTCTACTATGATATACACTTTTGTACATAGCTGTTTTCATTTAATGAGACGAGATTTTCAATGATTTGATATCATGCACACCCATATACATTCTATGGATGGATATTAATCTGCCCTTCTTAAACTTATTATTAGTATCTATTTCCGGACTAGTTAGCTATTGCCCAGAGTAATCCATGAATCCCGTTTTTACATGTTATCTCGGAAATACTTGGGTTTACAGTTTTACTTCAGACACACAAATCGTGGGATTTTTTGGGGACCAAATACAACAAAGTGAGTTGAGGGGCTCATATATGTTGCCAGTAGAGGACATACATCCAAACTAACTATGACAATCACAATAGATTCAATACCGCAAGAACTTAAAACAGATAAGTCTGTAACTCCATATATTATCCGTTCACTAGAACTAACTCAACCCAATCCAATTGTTTCCTATTATTGTAAGATATACGTCCTTGAATATATTCTAGATAACAAATTACATACCAGATCCAAAGAGATTGAATCATTCACAATTGAGTTATTGGATGAAACAGAATCGATAAAGAAGTCAACTGAAGATGAAGATTTACACAAAGCATTACAAAATCTGAACTTGTCTATTCAAGTGGTGGTTTCATTTGCGTATAAATTATTTAACTCTTGTCTCGAGAATTTGAACAATTTCACAAGAAGTTCAAATAAGGAAGCATTGGTTGGGAAATTCAGAGCGACTTTGAACTTTTTGAGTTTGGTTTCTGTGTTTAAAGGAGCCGAAGGGATAGATTGGGGGAAATTAAGTGGAGGAAAAGCGGAAAATTGGCAAGATTTCGATGCATTAAATAAGCAAAAGATTAAAATTTTAAAATTTCAATTATCAAGATTATTAAAAGGTGAAATTGAATATAAAGATGAGTTAAATGATCAAGAATTGGAAGACGAATTGAATAGAGAGTTGGAAGAATTGGAGGGAGGCAATCAAGAAGTTGAGAACACTCCAGAAGATGACGAAATTTCAGACGATGACAAAAAGGATGATGATAGCGATGATGGCGGATTTAAGATGCCAGGGGCTCCAAGCTCCATACCATCACACACCAACAGCCTTGTCAACCTCGATGAAGAGAGTGCAGTTCCCCAACTTCCGCAAACTCCCGTTTTCTTGGATGATGAAGAAGACGATAAAAATGTAAACTTACCAGGAGCACCACATTTTGCTCCTTCGGATTCTGAGAACGATGATCTGGTGAAACTACCAGGCGCTCCTCAGTATTTACCTGATGATGATATCACCCTTATCAATAAGAGTTCTTCAATACAAGTATTTCCTCCTGAATCCAAGGCAACTAAATCTCAACCTCGCTCTACCCCACCATTAGCAAGAAGACGATCTTCTGCATCTAAAAATCCCCCAATTACTAAAGAGACTATTAAGCAAATTTTGAATCGAGATGAAACAATTACCCAAGTACAGAAACATGCTAAATTTGCTCAATCTGCTTTACAATTTGAAGATTTTGCTGAAGCAGAGAAACAATTGACAAAAGGTTTAGAATTGTTACAAGTGTTGAGAAAACAAGAGAACGATGAGAATCAGAGATATTGATAATTTAGATAAACACGGAGTCTTAGATTTTGTTGTAGAAACAGTGCAGTGTATATCAAGGAGTTTGATAGAGGTATAAATATCAATGATGGGTTTCTTCTAGGATATATGGAGATTGAGACAAAACACGTCTTAAATTTTGTAGTAGAGCATATAAAGCGCGATGCCATCCGGTAAACAGCTTCACCTTTGGCGCTTCCAACATTCATGTAGACATATGGTTTAAGCTGAATATTTTACTCTAGTACTGAGTGACCAGACTGGAAAATCAGAGACTATGAATGCTTTGTTTTATATATTCAAGAAATCAACATACCATAATAGCTGCAAACAGTAAAAGGTCTTTTGAACCCAAGGGTAAAAAGATCGGCAGACTTCTCGGTCTCTTTGGATCGGTTCATATTACTATTCGAAATTTTTAAAAAATAGCTCGGCTTTCTCTGGTAAAGTTGAAAACAATCGTGTTCACGATAAATAATTTGATGATTTCGAGCTTTGCCATTATTGTCCACATTTTAACAATCATTCCATATCGATTGTTCTGTGGATATTTTTGAAATACGAAGACACAATACGAAGAATAAAAGAATAAATTTAGCCTGTAAAATATTCTTAAACTCGTAGTCTTTATACCTGCACCGCAGATCTAATATAGATTTTAGTTCACACGTAAAGTAAGAATTCATCATTCTACTCCAAATTCTTGGTTTGTTTTTTTTCTATTCATTTTATGCCTATGCATTTCAAACAACAACAGATCTACTTGCGAATTCAACAAACAACGTGCACCTCCTAGGACTTGGGCCAATCCTTCAGCAATACGTCATAGGTATAATTGGAACAATCTGAAATGGAAACAATATAGGGGTAACATAGAAAAGATCTAGACCGTCACAAAAGTGATTTTGTATCATAAAATATTGGCTACATCCGGTTTCAGAAACTTGCAAACTTTCCCGATTGGGCACTCTCCGAATCTAAGAGATCAATCGAAATGATACTATTTACTAACATTGACAACAACCTTTGCAATACATAGTTTGCGAGAGTTATCATCACGTAGATATTCGCCCCCTTCTCTATGTACATAAAAAGAATCTTATGAGAGTGGAAATTGTAACACATTAACGAAAACTGCGCCTACAAGAATAGAACGAACAATATGAACAAATTTTTCACATTTGTTTACGTTTAGATCAATGAACCACAATTCAATCTCCTAGAAAATAGAATGTAAGTAGGAATTTCTACTAAACCATTCTACTGTAAAAAATACACGTAAAACTCGATATGAATTAATTGTTTCGTATCAAAAAAAAGGTGTAATTATGTGTTCAAGAAATAGAAACTTTAATTAACAAACTTTAAACGTGTTCTTGTCTCCGGTCAATCACACTGTGCGTTGTAAATTGAATTTTTACGAGTAGGTTTGTTTACATCAACATAATGTGTATCTAGCCTCCATATTATCCAACATGAATCATATACGCATGACTTGAAACTATTAATAAACTGATAACGTCATATTAAACCTCACGTAAATTTTTTAGTCACATTCACACGATCATCGGTTTCAAAATTACTTGACTTTACATTATTACTTTTTACTATTCACCATTTTAATTTATTTTATTTTATTTTATATTTTTTTTTTTTGCCTTTTACTTTTTGTGATCCCCACCAAATTTATTCCCCCAATTTAGTTCTTACAACAATAAAATTAACCTCCTTCACTTAAAATAAAAGGTAAATATATAGAATTGGAAAAGCTTCCTCTTCTTTTTGTAAGTTAAGCTTGTGCCCATACATTCCCGCTATTCATACTCCTCACCACAAACATACATAGCTATATTAACAAGCAACAAAACATCACACAAGATGAACTCAGTGAAAAAGAGATTTTCATCTAATCTGTCAACGTCATCAAAACTTTTAGCAGCACAATCATCCCCGAAAATCCCGTCAGGTGCCAATGATGTATCTGATTTAGAAGGGTTATCCCCAGAATTAGTCCCAATTGTAACTTTATTATCCTCACAAGCACATCGTCGTTATCATGAAGGTATTTTTATGCTTTATTATGACTTGAATGGTGATGGTAAACCAGCAGAACGTGAATGGCATGAAGTCTATGGTATCTTAACTGGTAATCAATTAGCTTATTGGGATGCTGCCAATTTAGCCCAATTTAAACAAAATCCTGATGCGTTGTTACAAACTTCAGCAAAACCAAATTATATCAACTTCACCGATGCAGTCTATAATGCCATGAAATCATTACCTGCGGCAAAACAAACTTTGGATAATGTCATAATTGTATCTACAACATTAAAGAACCGATTTATCTTACAATTTAAGTCTAATAATGATTTGACTGTATGGTATGCAGCTTTAAGGTTATCGAACTTCGAATACGCCTCCTTACAAGAAGCTTATACAGGTGCTCTCTTGTCAGCAAGAGGATCACGGTTATCAGATATTAAAACTATATTGGCAGAAAAGAGATTTGATCATGAAGATTGGGTCAGTATCAGATATGGAAGTGGAATGGCGTGGAAGAGATGCTATGCTGTAGTAGAACCATCTAACACGAAAAAGAAAACATTTTCTGCAGGAAGAATTCTATTATATGAAAATGAACAAAAGAAGAAGAAGCACTTGATGGCCGTAATTATCAATTGTTCATCAGCAACTGCCATATATCCGCAATCCCATCTATTAATTGATCATTCTACTATGTTGAAATTGGATGGTTATATAAATTTCAATACTCCAAGCTTATCAACGAAAGTAGCCAAATCTCAAGTAGGTGATTTCAAACGTACTGCAATCTTTTTGATGCCTGAACAACATTCTGCAGTTCCTGGATTTGACACTTTAATTCGATTCCTTGTTCCATTATTTGATTCTTTTGGATTATATGGTAGACCAAAGAGGTTGAAAGCAAATAGAACAGACATTGAATCATTGTTATTTGGTTTGCCAACCTTACCAAGAGTGCATTATTTACAGTTAGAAGATATTATGCAATTGACAAACTCAAAGGACTTCTTAAATTGGGATCTTAACGAATGGTCAAAAAATATCAAATTGTTATTGAAATCTAAGTTAGATAGAGGTTACGAAGGTTGTGGCAGCAAGCGTGGAACTGCTGGGGCTTTGAGTGCATTAAACAGTCCTTTATCATCTCCTCGTATTATGACAAGTCCAAAGATGACAAGAGATCCTTTAAATGGACAACGAGGAGCCCTGGTAAATTCATCAACATCTAGTTTTGCCAAGCCACCCACCTCAGCACCTTCACGAAATGCTACTCCAGGTTTGGATAGGAATCCTCAAGGTTTATTAATAGGTGTCCCATCAGCAGATCCCAATGTTCCAGGTATTGTTGCATTGAATGGAGGTGCCCCACCTTTTGTATCCCCCTCCTCTGAAGAAATACAGGCATTGGATGATATTTATCAAAGTTATTCAGATAAAAATACACCAGAGCTTGAGCACTTGCAAAATGGTATGGAAAACTTGAATTTAAGCAAGAATGTTTACCCCAAGAATGATGATGATTTATTTAGTGATGAAGGTGACTTGCAAGATGATGATTATGAAAGTGAAGAAAAGATCGATATAAGCAGAATTGGAAACAATATGACACGTTCACCAACTACATCCCCTGATCCCAGCGGCGGCTTGCAAGTACCTTCTAATTATTCCGATAGAGGAGTTAGTAATTCGTCTGTTGTTTCACCAATGACTCAATTCAACGATCTTAAAAAGGCATATGTTAAAGTTGATCGTCCACCCTATGAGCTTCTTAGTAGTGATGAAGACTTAAATTCATCATCGCCATCATCTTCGCCACCTCCTCCAGCTCCACCAGCCCATGATCCTAGATACTTACAAACTATGAAAGAAAAGATCAATGATGTTCCTCAAGGAAGCATTCAACAAGGGAAATTAACACATAGTTCTTTCCATTCTGAATCAGGAAAAGTTAGTGACATATCCGATAGTGATAACTCTTTTGAAAAGGTCGAGGAGGCCATCCCATCTCTCCCCGCACCTCAAAATAAACCACGTTTCATATCATCACCGAATGCGGCCCAGAATAAACAATTTGAAGGATCTCTGCAGAGACAAACAAGTCCCGGATACCCTGTTTCTCCAGTGGTGAAGCCCGCTGCGGAAAGCTCCCAGCTTCCTTATCCTTCAGATGACATTGGTATAATCAAATCTCAAGATAGTCTACACACAGAAGAAATTTCTGGTTCAAGCAATCGTCAACAACCTGCAAGATTAGGCTCACCAGCCAAAACAAAGAAAAGGCCGGTCTATCCAGTCCTGTTTGGTGGAAATCAATCATCAACGGATGCATATATACAAGCCCCCGCGTACGGACAAATTGCGACTTCGGAACCTGTACCACGCTTACAACAACCTGTGCAGAATCGCAATGCAACTCCATCACTACCATTACAACAACAACAACGTCCACCTCAAACGCAGCGACCACAACAACAACGTCCGGCTCAAGGACAACCACCTCATCAGCAGCAATTTCGTGGACAGCCCCAGTATCCCCCACAGCAACAGCAATATATTCGTTCACAACCTACTCCTCAGCAAAGACAGCAACAACCACCTCAGCAGCAGCATCGCATTCCGCAACAGTATCCTGGGCCAAGCTATTCTCAGCAACAGCAGCAACAACAGCAGCATTACCGGCAATATCAGCAAGCTCCACCACAACAACAGTATGGTGGCCCAATACCGCAACAATATCCAAGTAAAGGAAGCAGTGGTTCTCGAGGTATGATACCAAATAGCGTTGCACAGACAACTCTTAAGATTAATCCTTCAGATCTTAGAGGTCAAGGAACACATCAGTATCAATATTCAGCTCATCCGCAGCAACAGCAACAAAGACCTTCACCTCCTCCGCAACAACAACAACAACAACAGCAGGGTCTGTTGAACCAGTACGGGGATGCTATGAGAAGATATTGAATGCACAAGATTACTTCAGCTGAGGTTACATAGTCATTTTATTTCTCTTGATACTTTTTATATTACTTTATGTTTGATTTTTATAGGGTATATACTTCTATTACGATAATGTATTATTATTATTTTATATAAAGAACAAATTAAGACATTTTCTGTAGGCACATTCTTGGGATTAACCCTACCGCGTTACTATTATATGGGTTGTAGTTTGCAGCTAGGATGACTTTTACCTTACACCATCCATCAGCATGCTTTTTCAAGATTTCAACTTTGTCGCCAACGCTTATAGTCAATTCATCATTGAGATTCTTTTCATAAACCCGAATGACAATGTATACTTCCTTGCCCCCAGCATCTGCATCATCGAGATCCTCATCCAGATTGATCGAGATCTTAGGCAAAAGATTCAATTTATTCTGTTTCTTATACGTTGCCTCTGGGAACGCAATCGTCTGAGACATGATCTTCTCTTGTTGGGGTGAGAAACCAGGTGCCCCTGGCATGTGATCGGGTGTAGGAGGTATATCAGTCCTGCCTAGTATAAACTTCTTAAGAAACACAGGCGTAGTCTCTGATATCTTCCTAGCGAAAGATGGACGAGTTGAAGTATCATCATTAGTATTGGAGTTGTAGTTGTCTATCAATCCAGCACGACTCAATCGATTAAGGATTTTATGTTTTATATTCTCCTTGCGAATATCTTTTTGCGCTCCAGATTTTATTGTAAAACTCTCGTCATTGTGGTCATGGAAAGGATTTCTTTGTTTCTCTGTAAGTGTAGATTCGTCATTTGTTGCTTGATCATAGTTTGATTCTGTATCTGTTTGTCTTGAGTTCTTGCACTTTCGGAGGAAGTACCAAATTGCAAGGCCAATGAAAAAAGCGGAGAATAAGGCAATAGGAACACCAATTGCAGCACCTAGGTTGATGGAGGATCCAGTTTGGGAAGAGCTGGGCTCTTGGTCGGTTGCAGTGAAGGGTTCTTGGTCTGTTTTGGATGTGGAGGTTGTGATTTCTGCGGTTGTTGCTTTAGGAGTTGGAGTAGTTGTGGGAGTAATTGATACAGGGATCCTGGTAACGTAAGTTGTAGGAACAGTTTGAACAATCCAAGATACTTGATTTGTATTAGTTGGAACATCATCTAGAGTAGTAGTAGAAGTCAATGTTAGGTAAATTGTTGTATCGTCGTCATCTCTGACTTTGAGATAATTTCTTCTACGTGGGAAAGTCATGGGAATGCTTAATTCACAAAAAAATTTCTATAGCAATAAAAAAAGTAATCATACGATCTATTTATATTAGCATGTTGAACCCTTTCTAAACCTTAGACGCTGTTTGATTTAGGATGTGTTTTAAAATTGTCATGAAGGGATTGTTTTAAACAAGATTCAAATTTCGCAGCAAAATCATTTTTTAGTTGCAGCAATTTTTTTCTTGTGTTAGTTTAAAGCCATAAATTTGTTTCATCAACGCATCACTGAAATTCTAATTATATTACGATATAGTAGGGTAAAAGCAATCAATCTACATAAAAACTCGTCATTTAGAGATTTCAATACAATACCAGTTCATATGGGTTTCTCGTATATTAACGAGGTAATAATGGTTCAGCGGAACTTTCTTCATCTAAGGCCTTTTCCGACTCTTCTGACACAAGACTAGTGAAATAGCGATGATAAGACCAGAAGGCAAATCCTATACCGATCATGCTTCCCAATATAATATCAACAAAATGATGTCTATAGTCTTGTGTCCTACTTAATGCAATATAGCAAGCTAACAAGACAGGTAAACACGACAATAAATATTTATGTAAATGTTGGGGAGTGGTATGTAACAATTTAAATTGACCAAATAGCCAAAGGGTCAAGTATAACAACCCACTAAAACTTATTGAAGAGTGTCCTGATGGAGTCGATCTCATACCATCAGTCAAAATTGCTTGTCCAAATGGGGCAGTACACACAGATAAGTCAACTAATTGGGTATATGAAGTTCCTGGTTCTGGACCACATCTGGCCAAAAAATCTGGTCTTGGACGAGCTATCCAATTCTTAAGTATATCTGTAACTACACCATTTACAACCAACGAAACAAGCAAGCCTAGTGTACTAATTTGTAAATGATGTAAAATTTGATGGGGTGATGAAAACCCTGAAGTTCCACTCCTGCTCTTGCTAACAGTAACAACGAAAATGGTTATTGCTGGAATCAAGGATGCTAGTAGGATACATTCGACACCAGTCACCCGTTCTTGTAATGCAAATGGATGAGAAATGGTTAGATCATTTAATGAAAATTGCCTCTCAAATGGTTTTGCATGTTCCGCAATAACGAAAAAATAAACAACTAAAACCAAGGCTACTATCCAATCTGGTACAAAGGATTTAAATGATGAGCTCTTGAGATATGCTACCACTGCGCTGGGATGTAGAAACTGAACCATTTCTGCGTATAGGGGATGCAGGTTGAGGATTTGGATGTTTAGTTAATTGTCAGAGGTACTTTAAAGCAATAATTTTTTTGGTTGTCGGTTGTTGGCTGAGTAGTGTGATTTGTTTCCCAATCGAGTCAACAAGAATTTTTTATGTAATTTAATTAAAATTACGAATGCACAAATATACGAGAAATGATCAGCACAAAGTTGCGTGGTCCTAGTTCTTTCACATGGGCTTCAACCCTACTAAGTGTCTATAAAAGTCTATTAATGGGGCAACCTTCTGTTGCGATAAATATACAATCCCACAAACATCATCACGAAAATGCACATCCATGAAGTAATCTGGAAACTGAGCTTATAACACCCTTCTCCCTTCCCACAAATATATTCTTCTCCATCCCAAATGGTGGAGTTCAGATCATAAACATATGCGAAAATTTTAGTTATTAACATGAGTCCAGGCGTGGTTGCGGAATATGTTGCACCCCAAAATAATGAATTATGTTTCATATTAAAATTATCTGCGATAATTGCGGGATAGCTGGCAAAACTGAATCCATAAGCATATCCTATCAATCCTGAAACTACCATCATATAAGATTCTACAGAATGGAACTTCCAAGCAGAAACATCAATTGTATTCAAAAAGTGTCCAGTAAACATCAATACCAAACCAGCAATCAAAGCCCAATGTCTTTGACTATTCAACTTGTTAATCAAAAAATCGGATGCAACACCGGAACTTAATCTACCTAAGAAAGAGGCAATGGCAATAACGGAAACATGTAATGCTTGGAGGTGAGCCAATGGAGGGATTTCTTCCACCCGGTTTTGAAAACTGTAATGCAAGGCCTTCAAAATAAAACCAACTGAATAAATATACATTTGTCCCAAACCTTGTAAGATGGCAAACATAAAATAATGATACCAAAAGATTGGATTCGTGAATGTTTCTTTAACCCCCTTACTTCTGAGGGTGGGTTTATCCATTGTCTCATTGTGTGATTCCACTATCTCGGTATTGACTAGAAGTGATGTTGATTCATCAATTTCATGAATTCTTGGCTTTGCAGTCACATCAATACTGCCACCAACTCTGATAAATACAAATCCAAAAGAGGACAATAATCCAGTGGACCACGTTAAAAATTTTAGAAATGATTCAGCATCCCCCTTGAATATGTTGGCATCGATTATCAGAAAGAGCATAGAGGCTATAGCAAAGGATGCAATTGTTACACTTGTTGCAGTTGCCTTGTGATCTACAAAGTTCACAGTCACGGCTTTAAGTGCACTAAAATATCCAGCAACGGACCCAAGTCCAATCAAAAACATTGCAAGTAATAAAATCCATACATTGCTCGTTTCTCCAAGTTGAAATTGCCAATGTAAGAGTTTGTATCCCAAAGTTAAGCATGTGCAACCAATTAACATAGGAATCTGTGTTCCATATAAATCAGTGATATATCCGCTAACAACTGAACCTAGAGCACTTCCAAACGTTGCACTTATATTCAAATTTGCAGATTGGGATGCTTCTAAATGACACCTTTCAGCTAGCTGGGTGCCATATATTGAATAAACAAAGAGAGATCCTGCAGAAATCGCTACAGGAATCGATGCCAATAATACTAGCCAACAACTTGTCTCGGGAAGGAATTTGTTCAAGGCACTTATGTGCTTGTGGAGGAAATGCATTCTTGTTGTTGTTGCTCTTAACTAGGCTTCAAGTGAAAAGAGTAGAAAAACAAGTTATATATATAGATGTTCGTAAAATCATTAGCTGCAGATATTATTAGTGTGGCTTGCTCCATTCTATTGAGGTTCAAAATAACATAATTAAGATAAAAAATTAAAAGGCTATTGCTGTGACTTTGTGGTCTATATCGTCATGCCATATCGTTGACTCTATTCCTTCTAACTAAATAACTAAATCCGAGGGATCTGGTAATATGCAGGCACTACTTAAACCTAAGTTAACATGGAATTACCTTTTTTTGGTACTTGGGTCGTGTACATTGTTATAATTTTTCGTCGAACTTTGTTGGAGAAATTTTTCAGAGTTTCCTGAATTGAAAATTTTTGAACAAACCCTCTTGACAGGTTTTACGTCTCAATCACATAGAACAATACATATCTTCACAATGCCAGTTGATCCAGAAAAGTTAGCTAAGTTACAAAAGGCTTCCGCCAAGAAAGTCGGTGGTTCCAGAATTAAGGCCAAGAAGGTTGTCAAGACTGAACAAGATGACACCAAATTGATTGAAGCCTTAGGTAAATTGAAGGCCACCAAGATTGAAGGTATTGAAGAAGCTAACTTCTTCAGAGATGATGGTAAGGTCTTGCATTTCAACCGTGTTGGTGTTCAAGGTGCTCCAGCTTCTAACACCTTTGCTTTCACTGGTTACCCACAAGAAAAGAACATTACTCAATTAATTCCACAAATCTTACCTCAATTGGGTGCCGAAAATTTAGAAATCTTAAGACAATTAGCTGAACAAATCCAAGCTGGTAAGACTCCAAGAGGGTTTGATGCCGGTGCTGACGCTGCCGCTGAAGCTGCTGGTGCCGATATCCCAGACTTAGTTGAAGGTCAAAACTTTGATGACGTTGAATAGATTTACCCTGATGATGTAGTTTACCTATTTAATAAAGCTGAAATGAGATACAATTGATTCTTACGATTATTGGTAGTAATTGCATTTTGTAATAGGATGGATATTTCTCTACTAATAAATTAATTATGGGCAAAATATGGGATGTTGATGTACTAGATTGTAGAATCTCTCAGTTCCTAATTATTTGCGATTCCAAACAGAATATAAATTAGACATATTATTCATTCTCTTCTTCATCGATTAATGTTATTTGCAACGTAGAATTGGGATAATTGTATCACGTGATTATACCTTGAAAGTAAATTCCGTTGACGATACTACAGAGATAATATAGAAGAGTATACGGTCAGTGGTTTCTAGTTCCGTACTGACTGCAGAAGGTGCTTATGGTCAAGAGAACTCAATTAGGTATACCAATGCTCTACTGATAAAATCGGTTCACATTATGGACTTATGTAAGATGTTTGGGAAGTGTCATCCTTCGCAGAGGTGTGCTGCTGGATGATATACCTCATCTAAGATCAATCACTATATTCTTTTGGTTTCAGGTTCGAAATTTCCATAATTGTGCGTAGTCAACTATTTATGTTCAAAATTCGAATTTATTTGAAGAATATTAGATACATACTTGAATCATCGTGACAAAATAATCCATTTCCACATTTTGGCAACACTATGTCTCAGAATGTTGGTCCAAAGCATTTAATGAATTTGATTAAATAAACCGAAACTATGAACATACCACATGTTCTAGATCTTTGTTAATATAACCCAGATAACATAATACTTGGGAAAGGGGTATCCGACAAAAGCCTACTTGGGTTCTGAAAGCCTTGTTGAGTGTGTAAGATGTCAATTCAAAAGTTTAGTGTTGGTAAATTCAACATACAACTGAAATACAATTCAAAAAGCCCAATCAACATTTCAGAATAGGGGCAAAGTAACACTACTGTAATGAGATATGAATAATGTTCCGCGGTGTTTTGGCAATGATGTTGTGGTAATTAGCAACACAACCATCGTTGACGGAAATTACTCCGGGGAAAAAAACGCACCTACTTGAACGCATGAATTAAAATTAAGCAATGAAATTTTCAGGGGGGTTTTCAAATACAATTGCCAGCCATGCATAAAAGGCTTTTGCTATTACGGCTTTTTAATAAATATCCCCCCATGTGGATATAAATATAACTATAAGTATAAATACTACAACTTATATCCTCTAATTCACAATTCGATTGAATGAAAATTTATTAATCCCTTGATTCCTTCAACTTATTTATTTAGTTAGCTGCAAAAAAATCAAGTTCCAATAATGGTGTTAAGCAAACATATAGATGCATACAATCTAGAGTATGAATTATTGAAAAAACAACCAAAGATCAAATTAACCAATCAAGAAACATATATTAATGACTATAGTGCTGCAAAAAATATCCCTCATTATGAAATTCCCGACGAATCAGCAAATGGAGATTTGATCTATAAATACCTTTCACAAGAATTATCATTGGATGGTGTTCCCACTTTAAATTTGGCTTCCTTTGTCAATACCTTTGTTAGTGAAAGTTCTTTGAAATTGATTACAGATAATATTACCAAAAATTTGGCTGACAATGATGAATATCCTTCTTTAGTCCAAATTCAAACTAGATGTATTTCAATTTTATCCAATTTATGGAATGCCCCAGGAACCACAGATCCCGTCAGCGGAAACAGAATCACCAATTCCGTAGGTACTGCAACCACTGGATCTTCGGAAGCCATTATGTTGGCAGGATTGGCATTGAAAAGAAGATGGCAAGAAAAGAGAAGAGCAGAAGGAAAGCCTACTGATTCTCCTAATATCATAATGGCAACCTGTGCCCAAGTCGCACTTGAGAAATTTGCTCAATACTTTGATGTTGAGAACAGATTAGTTCCTGTCTGTGAAGAACTGGGTCATATGATAGATGTAACGAAAATAAAAGAAAATATTGATGAGAATACCATTGGAATTTTTGTTATCGTGGGTACTACTTTCACTGGAGCTTTCGAACCAGTGGAAGAGATTTCAAACATTTTAGATCAAGTACAGGACGAAACTGGATTGGACATTAGAATTCATGTTGATGGTGCAAGTGGTGCATTTGTTGCACCATTTGCTTATCCTCATTTAAGATGGGATTTCCGTATTCCTCGTGTTGACTCAATCAATACTTCAGGTCATAAATTTGGATTAACTACTTGTGGGTTGGGTTGGATTGTTTGGAAAGATGCCAGTTTATTACCCAATTCATTGAAATTTAATCTTGATTATTTAGGCGGAGTTGAAGAGACTTTTGGTTTGAATTTTTCAAGACCAGGGTTCCCCGTCATCACTCAATACTATAATTTCTTGACTTTGGGAAGAGAAGGTTATACCAAAATTTTTGATGGTTGTTTATTCAATGCTAGATTATTTTCTAGTTTCTTGGAGAATTCAAAATATTTCGAAGTAGTTTCTCAGATTCACCATGAATTGGATGAAAAGGATCAAAGAGGTGCTTACACAGTGGAAGATGATAAAGAATGGGGAGTAAATGAAAAGTATAAGCCAGGCTTACCTGTTGTTGCATTCAGCTTCTCGGAGGATGTCCGAAATTCTTATCCAGAAATCCCTCAAGCTATCTTCTCCATGCTTTTGCGTAAGAGAGGTTTCATAGTACCAAATTATCACTTACCAATGGATGAGAATCAAAAAGAAATCTTGAGAGTTGTTGTACGTGATTCAATGTCTTTACTTCTTTTGGAAAATTTGTTGCAAGCATGTGCTGAAACTATTGAATTATTGATTAATGCTGCTGATAAAGTGCGTGAAATTAGTCGTGATAAACAACATTCTGAAACCGAAATTGGACAAACCATTCACGAGTTGTTAGTTACTATCGCTTCTGGTGGTGAAGCATCAGTAAAGGAAACACAGCATGCACAGGTTAAAGAAAAAGGTGACAATGTAGGTCCTCATAAAAAGTCTTACCGTGGTATTTGCTAATTGGCTGCAAATCCACATTCAAGAAAAAAAATCTTTGGTTGTTCTATTCTTCTTCTTTTGCAATGTTTGTGGTTTCTTAGTTAAAACTCTCTTCGGGTAAGGTATTTTCAATTAATTCTTCAGTTATTTGTGTTTACTTTGGCTCATAGTTGTTGCATTTGTAGTTTGGAAAACCATTGCGCGTAATCGCATTAGCAAAAGAAAAACTATGTAATCGATGGTTGCGCTGGGCTTCGGTTCATAACGGATAGTCATGAATTGCGTCACCATTAAAATTTCCCCACCTAGTTCTAAAGTTTAAGATTGCTCCTCTAAAAATACCAAAGGGGTTTTATAACGTGGGTTTATTTATAAAGTCATCAAAATCACCTGCATTTAGATTACTTGGATTACTCTAAACTACAAAAGAACAAACAATGGCCTATTCACAAGATCAAATAAATGCGTATCGTGCAGTAACTATTCTTTCAGCATTATTGTCGCTCTACGGGAGTCTCCACTATGCCCATTATGGTTATGGAACTGATACGCCTTTCACTGCTAGTTATGTGTTGCTATACATTTATTGGCTTGTTGTCTACTTATGGCAAATTTTATTCATACTTGTCTCATTTATACCAAATGAAACACGCTTAACAGTTGTATGCGAATTGGGATGGCATTTCCCCGTTTTTAATATTTTACATTTTGTTTGGGCGCAATCATTCACAAACCATTACTTCGTAATTGCTGAATTGTTTTTAATTCTCAACTTTTTCAATTTGTTGGGAATGTATTTCAATCATAAGACATATTCACTCCGACCATTTTTAGATTGGTTGTTGATCCACGTTCCACTTGTATCAATGCCATTATCTTGGGTTATATATGCTATATTCTGGAATGGTGCTGTCATGTGCCGGGTTGAAGAAAAATTATGGGCAAGAATCCTTGCGAATATATTCATTTGGGATTTCTTATTGGTTGGCATAATGTTCCTCTTTTTGGTTAGAGATTGGGCAAGTGGATTAAGCACAGCCTACTTGATGTTGGCTTTAGGATTCAGACAATTGGCAACTAAATTGTTTGCGCTTCAATGGATTTTTGCCTTTGTTATTTCCGGGGTTTTATTCGCCTTTAGTATATTCGTAGCTATTATTGATGGATTCAACCCACCTCAACCCGAAAATGAACCATTGTTTGTAGATCAAGGAGTTTAGGTTTGTTGTTTATTCATTTTCTTTATGAGCTTTTGTTTAAGGAGGGTGGGGTTTTCATTCAATACTAATGAGTTATATAGCAATAACGAATGGTGGTGAGCTAAGGAAGCGATAGTATCTTTATGGACATTAGATAGGAATTCTTTGGTATCTGTTGTATCTGGATTACCAATCGATATATATTTTGATTTCAATAAATTATATTGATTCTTTTCTCTTATTTTATCAGCCATGTTTTAGGTATTAGGAGGAAATCTAAGAGGTTCTTGGGTTCACTGACGGTGTTAGTTCTTTTTAGTTTTTTTTTTCAGGTTGCTACTCAAATTTCAAATCAAAATTTTGCTTCGAAATTTAAGTAACTAGTAGCTAATTATATACCTCAACTTAACACCATTAATTATTAGAACTTCGGTCAACTCTTACATACAAAAGTGTTTTGAAATGTTCGGGAGATTGCAAACACGTTCGTTTTATATGGTGCCATTAGAAGTGTTGAAATTCATACTATGGTCAATGAATTTTGTACACACCCAACGTCTATTTAGTTGTTGAAATTATTTTCTACACGGTTGTGTTTTCGTTGTTTGCAGGCTAATTTGCCCTACATCACAATAGATTTCGCTGTTGAACCATAGTTAACCACCTAATATTTATCCAGAGTGTCTTTGGGCTCCCCCTTTAATGGATGGATTTCATTGGGTTACGGTGGTCATTCTCTTATTGTGGCCGTATACTTAGAAAAAGTACGTTCGCCAGAACATGAGATAGTTTAAACCTTCGATGTTTGTTCTAGAGTAAAATATAATTCTCATATTCTCATCTTGTTTACATAGGCTAGTTCCTTTGAAGATATTCAGGTATGTTTCAGGAGATATATGATCCCTATGGAAACGTCCAACGAGGGGTTAACCTGTTGTTGACTCCTCCCCGACTAGGGAGTCATGATTAACGAGATTCAATTTTTTACGCATAGAGACCCCCGAAACAAGGACACTAGTGTATATCTAACAAGTATAGCTCTATAGCCTAGTCATTATAAATTAAGTGGCACCGAAGGACTAGGGAAGTACATTCCTATAAAGCCGCGTAACCGGCTTTGTTTTTTTCTGTTCTCCTCGAGCGGAGGAGGAGCAACGAAGTGGGGGGAGTCTGCTACACAATGGAAATATCGGAGTGTCTTTATGTTACAATACCCAAAACAACGTAGATCAATACACACATTTTTATTAAGGGATGATGGGTTTGAAAGAGCATGACGCGACAAAAATTGTTGGCCAAAACGTACGGACATTAGGTTTTGCGGATAAAAAATTTCAGTTTGCTCCATGGGGGAATGAGGTGGGGGGAACACGGCGTAAATATTTTATTGCATAAAAAGAGAGGGGTGCTTCTACGAGTTATGCAATCTATTCAACATTTGGGGTATAAATTGCAGTAGAGAACTTTTTTTAACGCTAACTGAGGATATACTTAGTGTTCAATACACGGGGGTGTAACGGGTAGCTCTAAACATCCGTCTTAACGAATGCTACTCCGCAAAGTCTTAACAATTGTGAATTGCTTTTGTCTATTATATTTGTTGAATTAACAAATTTAATTAATTAAAGCTTACACATACAATTAGCTAAAACAATGGAAGTTAAAAATAAATAGAACAAAAAAAAATTTTCTTTCTTTTTTTTTTGGCTGCCTCTCATTCTGACTAACTAGAGAACTAAGTAAACTTAGTAAATGAACTAATTAACTGTGAGTTAGTAACATCTCTCCTAAAACCTGTCATTAAACTTTTACCAAAAAAAAAAAAAGTTTGAATGAATAACGCAGGAATTGGCTAAAGGCAGAATTAAAAAAAAAATTGGCCGTTAAACAAGCATCCTTTATAACGTATTATTATTAATCCAAACTTTTTTGCTTTTCACCTCCTCTTTCTACTTAAGTTGTCGTTTCTATATAGTAATAGAGATTCATAGAGTTATAAGGAACTAATGCTGTCATATACGAATATTAATAACAATCAACTCAACCACACTTCAAGTCAGCATGACCCATTAAACGTATTCAACCCCCTCGATTTCTCCACCCATACTTTAAGTGATCCTTCCTCCACGACATCTTCAAACACTGCATCCTTAAATACTATACCTACGCCTCCCTCCACAACTTCTATGAACGCCAACCCGGACCTTTCTCCTACGGGCACATTAAAACAACCACCAATGTCCCTTCAACCTATGCAATATGCCAATCTGGAGCCAAATGATTTTCTCCCAACAAATGCTCATCAGCATCAACCTCCGCCACAACAGCAACAAGATGAGCATAGTCAGCAACAGCAACAACCAGATTCTTCGAATCCTGTTTATAAATCGTACCAGCATAAGAATTATTTGCCCCATAACCAACGCATATCCAATATAGCCTGGCGAATCCAAAACAAAAAGTCAATAGGAGCGGCAGGGCCAACATCAGTAGCCATGGCAGCTACTTCATCTATGCCTACTTCAGGACCAACTGGTGGAGGTATAACCAAGCCTATAGTAAGATCAAATTCCTCTAGTGGAAGATTCGGTGCCAGGTCTAACTCATTGTCTAAGGCACTAACTAGAAAAGCTTCTATGGAGGATCCTAATTTGGATGATTTCGACTATGTTGCTCATATAAGGAGGATCTCCCAAGTGGATCATAAACCCGAGAATACTAAAACTAAACCTAACCCAAACCTTTCGTCATATATAAATTCCTTGGAATCTACTTTAAAGAAAGAAAAGTCTCCGTCTCCGTCGGGTTCAAAGAAAGGTTTACAATGTACAAATTGTCAAACTAAGACAACTCCACTTTGGAGAAAGGCCAGTAATGGGGATTTGTTATGTAATGCGTGTGGGTTGTTTTATAAGTTGCACGGTGTTTTAAGACCCCTTAACTCATCTCTAGAGGAGCCAAAGGAGATGAAGAAAACAAAGAAGAAGGTCTCTAAGGATGATAAGATCATTCTGAATGCAAACACAAATATATTCAATGGTTTAGGAGATCAAATTCCTGTAGTTAACACTTCAAAAGAAGAACCAGGCAAAAAAAGTAATACCCCTAATAGCAACGTTAGCAATGATACAAGTGGACCTCAATTTAATAACGCACCATTTATTAAGACCGAAGATATGATGAATTTGGATTCATTTTTGGACTTTAACGTACACGCAAATAATTTAAACGTGGGTCCTCAGGTCTTATCAACGAGTCTTCCAGGGAAGTTGCAACAGCAACCACATCATCAATTTAATCCTAGCGAAGATATTGCCAAATTTTTCGGTGTCAATTATGACATACCTCAACGACCTCTCTATGATTTTGATCCTAATCAACAAATTCCTGACCAACAGGTGATGATGAATCCAGAGTTCCATATGCCATTCCCGCTACAATACCCACCGCAAATGCAACCACATCAGCAACAACAGCAGCACCAACATCAACATCAACAGGCACAGGCACAGCAAATCCCTATGCATCCTCAAGAGAATTTAGATTTACTTGATCCAACATCGGGTGCTGGTGGAAATAATAATAGTTGGAACTGGTTGGATTTCAGTCCTACAACGTCTTAAGGAATTTTATAAAGTTTGGAAAATGATTTGTACGTATTATGTCTTCTATTTAACTATAATTTATTTGTATTTACTTCTCTATTTATAGACAGGGAAATAAAGCTATTTATTATTCATAAATGATAACTTGTTTACCATTCTTACTATCAACAATTGCTTTCAACACAATTGATTTCAAATCTTGGGATTTGGAATTATATTCGACTTTATTATACTCAACATCTTTAATCTTACCATTGTGATATAATTCAATTAACTTGTTGACGGTATCAACTTTCAGTTTGGGATCACGTTTAGTATTTGCAGTTAACCAATAAGATGCGGTAGTCAAGTTTTTAAACAATTGTAATCTCCCGTCATATTTGATTTCAGGGCCACCGACAACACCATAGGTGACTAAAGTCCCATCATTACTTAACGATGCTACTAATCTGGCAACAGTATCACCACCAACGCTATTTAAAGCAAGTCTAACATTCCCATTATTTGTGACTTTAGTAATATCAAATTCTGGAGATAAGAATTCCAGCTCATTCATCACTTTGGTAGCTCCCAAGTCGTACAATTCCTTGATTTCTTCTTCTGATTTCCCATCTCTAACAACAGAAATGGTAGAAATGTTCAATAATCTAGCAATTTGAGTTAAATATTTACTGACTTGGGAATTACCTGCGTTTTGGATGACCCAGTCACCTTCTTTCCAATCCTTGACGTATTGATGCAAGATTTGATAAGCAGTACTTGGGTTGATGGAAATAGTAGCAGCTTGATCTAAAGTTAACCCATTGACTCTAATCAAAGGAGAAGCATCATCACCAATGGTAACCAAAGCACTACTACGCCAAGTACCAAATCCAGGAAGTTTAGGAATGACGACATCGCCAACTTCATATCCAGCAACATCACTTCCTAATTCAATAATCTCAAATACACCTTCATTACCGGCAACATGCAAAGGATCATTTGGTTCGGAGCCAAGATCGGTGATTGTACGTGGAACATTGTAACCACCAAAAATTTGGCCAATATCGGATGGATTAATTGGGGTGGCTAATGTACGTAGTAAGATTTGATTAGCTTTAATTGGAGTGGAGATTGTAAATTTGGTGTTGTCGAGGACTTGAGGTAAGTCGCGACCATGGGCGGTATATGTAACTGCTGAACCTTCGATCATTGCCAATAATTTTGTTGTTGTTTCTGTTGTTGTCTGTTGATATAATGATTTAGATTCAGATTTTTACAATCGGGATCTAGGACCGGGTTTTATACGGAAGTTGGAAAAATTGTGGGGGGCGAAAAATTCTAACGATTTCTTGCTAATTCCGAAATTTCCCCTGAAACATTTGGAACAATTCGAGATCCGCCACACCCACATCCTTCTTTCAGCTTCTACGTGTAAATTTACTATATCAATAGATGCTTGTATTTGGATAGGATGTTTATTATATCATTGAAATATTCCGTTCCGTCTAAGTCTAGCTGGGACATTCTGTTCAGCCAATCAACAATTAAAAATCCGGAGTTTAGAATTAATTCCGGATAAATACCTGGCAAAAAAAAATTGGTTTTGCAACCAAAATGAAAACAAATTTCTTGCAATTTCACAATGGAGCTTGAAGAATATCAACACTCCGTTCCGACTACAGCATAATTATCCTTATTCATTGGAAGAGAGGCGTAGTGCCAAACATTGTTGATTAGTAATGAAACTGATTATCAAATAATTAGAACCAATAAAGTTGTTCGCGAAGTAATATTGTTGGAGAGTTTCTTTAACCCGAAGACATAGTTCAATGCTACATGGAAAATTGAAAGGGTTACATGTAATTTGCTTCCATGTATATTTATATATAAAAATTTATACCATATATCATCTATCATCTATCATTATGCAAACAAAGAGCATAACTTACATACAAGTACCAGACCTGTATTTAAAGCGGTAACTGATATTCTAGCTCTTTAATCCAAAGATAAAGAGCCACCGAAAAGACATCAACTTTAACATTATAGTCATCAATCTCCATTCCAAATTCGTTTTTGAACCTTTTGGAAACTTTTTTATTAAAATCGTAATCAAAAACCCTATAATCATCAAACCAAGAATTCTCGTAAAGATACAGCATAATAGCGGGATTCTGGTAATTTTCATAAACTAATTCAAGAATCCCTTCTCTAAATTTAGGAATAGCCCAATGTTTTCCGGGCTGTTTAATTTCGAACAACGTTCGGGCAACGCTTATAGGAATGGCTTGAAGGAATTCTACCAATGAATTGAGTCCAGTTCCTCTAGAAAGCATCATAGTAGTGAAATTTGTTGCCACAGCTGTCATATGGAGGTGTAAGTTGAATTTAATATGGCGGGCATAGAGATCGTAGATTATTTCCGTGTCCTTTCTGTTGTACCTCTCTAATGGCACGAATATTTCGGATTTGGGAAAATTTACGGTAGTCGGAATGAGGGGGTAGCGATTGATGCTAATTGGGAAACCGTTGAAGCTGTCGGGATATTTAATGAGCTTTGAGGTCATATTTATGTTGAGGAGGGAAATTAAGGATTTGCAGAAATGGTAGAAGAGAAAAGTACAATTGATATCAAAACTCCATAAATCGTCTTTGCTCTTGGATATTTATATTTTCAAGACCAAAGGCTTTATAGTTTCCTTAGAAACGTTGTTTATAATAAAATTAGGGGTCATTTACAAATTGGATTGTTTAATGGGTTTTCTTTTTTTGCAGTTTTCTAGCGTCGTTCCGATAGAATTCTATCAAATATTTTTTGTTCTCCGCTTAAAGTTGGACCAGCGTGCCAAACCACTTGTGGAGAAAACTCCAGTAACCTTTTCTTTGTTTCCACAAATTACGGCCATTCTTTTTATTGTTTATAATGAATTTATACTCTTAAAATGTGCAGTTTTTATGTTGGTTTACGTTTCTGAAATTCAATTGGATGATAATAAGACATCGAATACAGATTCCGAACGAGAACTGGGGTTACAAATTTGTAAGCAAGACAAAACGGTAGAGTAGCTGGTTACTCGTGAAATATAATTAGTGGGGACTACGATGTTTTGGGTTTAATAGCTAGCCTTGTATTCTGTGGTGGTTTAGGAAAACATTTCATCGCTTGAACCAATTGATAAAACTGCTTGTTAAGCATTGTAAGCTGTTTGATTAAGTTTCAAGCCTAGATTGTATTTAACATGCTCTGCAACTTAAAATATAAGTTACCCAAATCTCCAACAAAACACGGATTGCGATGTTCTTGAGGTTGAACGTACGGGGGAGTGAAGTTGGTTATCCATTTTTCAAATAAAACGTATACCAAAAGCCGATTATTTCCAATAAAGCTTTGCAATGGAACCGAAAACCAAAGTTCGTTTTTGTTGCGTGTGATTAATTTCGATTAAGTTGCGGTTTTCTTAGCTTTTTTACAGTGGTAAAAATTTCCAAGTTGTCAGAATGGTAATATATGTTTCTTATCTTATCCACAGTGTTTGCCTTTGTTTCATATGGCTCAATCCCTATCTCAAAATCCAATTAATGTACGTCACCTGTGTGCATGATCAAATCTTTAACTTAAAAAATGCACTTTATGGTTTGCGAGATTGGAAATTAGATATTCCAAAGATCAATAATTAATCTTTGCGGAGTAGTGTATACGAGAAAACTCAAATGTAGTTTTAATAATTATGTAATGGCAGAGATGAAAAATTCGAAGATAATTCAGCAGCATTCAAAAAATGTCGTGCATTCTCAGATCGAACTGGGTGTTACTGCTAGATCCATATTATTCACCGTTAAGTTTGCATCGGAATCCCAAAATAAAGGGAGTGGTCGAATCAGGTGTTTTGCTGACATGAGAAGTAGCAAGACTCACTAAAATTAAGTGCTATTATTTGTTTACAAATGCAGTGGTGTTGCTGAAATATCCCTGGACCATACTTGCTTATTCTGGCCGTATTGTCGAAATTGATGAAAGTACCAATTCAGACCAAAAATTGAGTAATTGAAAAAGCTCTTGCTAGCATCTGTAGAAACTACATAAATGTCATTGGATATCTTGAAAGAGCCAAGATCTTGAAAGTATCAATTTGGAACTACATCGTCTTTGGTCTCATTGCTTGACTTCAAGAAATACTTTTGGACAACCACGGCGCAGTACCTCTACTTCAATAATACCGACCAGCAACCAAGTAATTAGACAATATACAACGGTTTTGTTAAAATAGTACCACTTCCCAAACGAATTGAGTTGCTTTTCCTTGTGTTGGAATTTTCCGACATTACTCAATATTATTTAAGATATTTTATATGTTAGTTCAGATATTAATGAATGACATTATTTGGAAGTTGGATATATTCCACTGATCACGGAGTAAAATATAAATACAACATGATTTTCCAAATTTACCAGACTCCTTTGGAGATGGAAAAAAAAAAGGACTTTCTAGAAGAAGAAAACCACTAATAACTTCATACATCAGATTGAGTTATTCCATTAATAAACTAACATTACACACGCAGATATCTATTATATATATATTTGCCCTTTTTTAGTTGAATATATGTGATTACGTCTTATTACGTGATCATCAATTCATTACCTACGCAGGCCCCTTTGATCCTCTTTTCCAACACCTTGCATGGTTTTTGTTCGATATTGGCTGCAAAAATTTGAAATTTTAGTTTAAATTGTACCGATCTCTTTTTTTGTTGTTGTTACCTTTTTGTGTCACATTCCGCTCGTATACATTTTGTGCCGATTTGCACAAAAATGATAGAATACGGGGACAGAACCGATTAAACCGACAATCGGATGATTAATAAGGCGACTTGTCAGATTGGAACCTTGTCAATAATTCTCATTTTTGAGTTGTGGAATATGGAATAGTACTAAATACCAAAAAAAAATCAAGGATCTGGAATGTTGACGCCAAATCGTCTAAGTGAAACTAAACTAGCGCATACTCTTACATACTTCGCATCAATTGGAGCTTTTGTGTTAAGAAATCGAAAGCTTAGATTTCATAACCTCTGGAATCTGTAATGTTAGACGAAAAACTTGCAGGACAATTTATTGATATGTCAACGGCCGTTTAGATGGCTTTCAAAACAACTAGTTGGAGGTAGCATGGTGAGATTCATCGTGACAAAGCGAGTTTCTCATTTAGAACCGTTATTTGAAACCGTCTAATAAGATGGGACAGACGCTAATACCAATCAGATTCATCAAATGATATGCTTGAAGTGTTGTATTTGACGGATTGTTTGAACAACGTAGCAAATCTAGAAAAACGAAAAAGAGTTCAATTCCAGTTTAAGCGACAGTGGCAGAGTCTTGCCGTTACTTCATCATATATAATCATGCATACTGAAAAAACAAAGACGAGAATTATCGCGTGAAATCTGGAGAATGATGACAAGTTGATGAATTTCACTCATTCATCAATAATCAGGATATAAAGCCATGTAATATTCAATTAAGGGCTGGCTGTAATTTGAAACTGCTCGAGGAGGTGAGGAGGAGGGGCAACTATTGTTTTACTCTTGATTGCTCATCTCGAGGATTGGAAACAATCGAATTTCATAAATAGACTTTATAGAAAAAATAAACGAATATTTTAAGTACTCAATTTGGGTTAGTTCAGCACCACTTTAGTATATTCATTACCTAAATTTAGCAGCCACACCATTAATCAGTGAAAAAATATTCACCCCCTAACGGGAATTATGGATGAATCTTGCTTCAGGGATCGTGAAATTTGATTCACTAGTGTGTGTGGAAAACAACAAGTTATTGAATTACTAGAAGGAATTTTCAAATGAAAAACGTTGGGATATCGATTAAGCCGCTGCGGCACTTTTGGTTTTTGTTACATTTGAAGATTGGCATGTAATTGGAATAGTTGCGAACGAGACACGTTCCAGCAAAAAAATGACAACGGCTTTTCAAAGCGCTGAAGGTGATGATTATGTGCAAGGGTAGTTTACTTGGGTGGTGGTGGTGCGTATCTGTCGTTGTGGTAAAATAAAATAGAAATTTAGAAAATTGGCGCCATGAATTGACACATTCTTCAAGGATACAAAGTAGATGGTCTAGATTGACTTACTCGAGCTTAATCAAGAAATCGCAAGAAAGGGCTGCATAGGTTGGAGCTATATACTCCAAAGTTGCTCCTTCTTTCTACTCCCCACATTCTCTCACCAACATATGAAATTTTACCGTGTAAGAAAGTTCCCTGAAATTATCTAACTTTCATTGATGTAACAAGGAGTCAAACCCAAGAAATAAATTAACAATAGGAACGTAAGTTTTAGTGAGGGATGATACTTAAAGTACTAAACTATTTCTATGATTAATTGAGTTCAACTTAAAGGTATTAATTTATATTATAGTTAATAAACTTTTCATTATAAGTTTTTGTTCAATAAAATCGTCAATGTTAGTTGTTAAGTGGTGAGTAAGTATAATGCATATTTCCGTTGCTCATCCAAACGATTCGTGTTAGTGTACCAATTAACCGTCCAAGCAAATAGAAATGTTTCAAACATTTTTCGTTATCATATACATTTCTATTTTTAGCAAGATTTTGTTTCTTTCTGTTCCTCTAAAAATAATTTTAACCCTTTGGAAGTTTGACAAACTAAAAAAATAATTCTAAAACAATACCAGTTCAACAATACACAAAATAAACAATCGCAATAATAAATTATACCTATTATACGAAAAATGAACTAATTGAACTAATCGATTAGGACAAGATAGGACAATACATGAGACGGGAGACAAATGGCTGGTTTTACAAATATCTTCAAGTGAAATTTATAGTACTATTGCTAAAGTTATAGAATTTGGGTCATTCATTGATTTCATCTTCTTTACCAAGTGTTGCATTAGGAAGAAAATGTAGTTTTATGTAATAAGTCATCAGAAGTATTGGCAAATCTGACAGATTGCCAATGGGAAAAAAAAAAACAGAACTGATGTTTGTTTACTTTTATTCCAGATCGGGCAATTTTTAATTAGGTGGGTGCGAATTTTGGTAGCAACTTAATTTTTTTTATTTTACATTAAATTTAAATCACATATACTGGCAGACGAGATGGATATTATTGAAATTAGCAACGAAAACATTGACAGTTTATGAGAAAGTTGAAAAGGTTATGTAGCATGACATCTCAGATGGTTATTTGACGTTCAGCCAATGATGTAGATAAGGATCCAAATGTGTGGAGGTTCCACCACTTTTCTTAGTAAAATCTTTTTTTAGAACACACATGGAACGATCCCAATACAATCCCCTTTGTTTAATAATGCGCACCCTTATAGTTCCACCCCATTCTTACTTAAACGGTATATTGATTGTCCTAATTAGTGTATTTCATCATCCCTTAAGGATTATGGATGATTACGATGGTTGATGATAAGAGATATTTTATTATTTAATATGGAATTGGTCATATACGTATATTTGTACCCCTCCAGTGGTTTATTAAAAAATTCATTAATTGAAGTTTAATTTAATTAAAAAAGTAATTTAATTAAAATTAAAAAAAAAAAAATAATAAATAATAAAGCATAAAAAATAACAAAAGATATAAAAAATATCAGAATTAAAAAATAAAATTGTAGGTTAATTTACTGGTTCAGCAAAATCAAATTTTACACTTTGTAATGAGAGTTAGCCATTTTAATTGGAATTCTTTAATTCCATAGCCCTTTTTTTTATAATAAGTAAGAGCCACCAATTCTTTTCTTTATATTCCTTTTTTCCTTCTTACTTATAATTCTCATTGAAAGGATCAATCAACCAATCAGTTAACCAATCATAGGAAGAAGTTATCATGGGATTCTTCTCAAGACTAAGAACTGATCGTACTCCTGATCAGAAACCAAAGACCCGTAATAGGCTTTCTTTTAGATCCAATTCACTCACTGGAAGCGAATTCCTGTCAACTGCATCCGATTCATCCCACACATCAGGTGAATCTATGTCATACACAACTTCAAAGTCCTCAAAACCAAAACCAACCAAATTAATACTGGCGAAGACTGACAATACATCCAACCTTTCTTCCATTGCTGCATCACCACAATCCAAGAATGAATTTCTCCAAAGACCACAATCTGAATTAGATAAGGAGAACTTTAATTCAATTCCATTGGAAAAGTTACGTACCGCAAGAAAAAATAGAAGTCCTAGTCGTAAACCTCCTGCGGATGATGGTTTCATAGATTTACCTCCACTTCCACAACAAAAAGCAGACCCCATGTTACAAATTAATAAGTTAAGAACAAATCCTCAGAGCAAGCCCTTACCACAGCAACATAAAAGGGAAAACAGCATGGAGCAATTACTTCCAAATGTTATTCCAAGAAAGAAATCCCCATTATCTCAAGAACAACAAATAGAACAAGAACCACCACAATCTCCTGAATACAAGTCATTGAGACCTCGTCTGATTTCTCCAAAAACTCCAACTTCAAAAGTTTTTGAAGGTCCGCGACCTGCATTTGCAAAACCTAATAAAGATCTGCAGACGTCTAGCCCAGCCGATTCTCAATTCGATTTCACACCTAGTCAAGCATCTAATTGGATTTCTTCTCCTACATTCACATCTGAAAGCCGTCCAAATACATCTACTATTAACCCAAATGACTCTTCTGAAGATCTTCGTAGTACTATTTCTACCTTACCACCTAATCAACACCCATATTATGAACAATGGAAACAGTATTATGAATCTTTAGCAACTCAATTTCTGCAACAAGAAACTAATAGAGATGGAAAAACTGAGGTTCCTGCATTCAATCCAATGATGTTTATGAAAATGCCATTCATGTACAATCCGTTGGCACCACCTCGGGGTTCTCCAACAAGCACTAACTACCTGACTCCACAATTTCCAGACCCTATTTCTTACCAACAACAACAACAACAACAACACTTTCAAGCTCAATCTCAACTAAATGGGGGCTCTGCATATCCACAAATTCCAAGTGAAGATCGTTTTGATTCAGCTGAACCTCAGCGTGATTACTTGTCATCATACAAACAATCAAAAAACATGCAAACAGAAATCATTGACGAAGATAATGAACTAATTTCAAATTCAAGGAAATCAATTCTTAAATCAAACAGATACCCATCTACACCATCAAGCTTTACTAGGAAAGATATGAATGTTTCTGGGAATCGTAGTAGAATTAGTTCGGTAGAACTGAATTTCAAACCAAATCAGTTCCACATGTATAATGATGAAGTTGAATCTGAAAGCTCCAAGAGTAGATCAGTATCATACAGTGAAATTTCTTCCCCTTTTGAAAGCACTGGATCTATCACAAAGTTACTGCAAATGAGTTTGGTTGATAGAAAGAGAGATTTATCAAGACATATTTCGGATTACAATAAGTTTTTATTTGGAAACGAAGAGGATGAGCAGAGTGAGTCTGATGAAGAATTGAAAAATAACACAGTCATCAACAGTACCTCTGAAAAGATACAGAGTGATGCTGATAAAACGTTAATTTCTGAAAAGTCAACTGTAGTAGATCATCAATTACCGACTCCAAATTCGGAAGATGGTTTAAGTGCCAAAGATTCATCAAATGCTTCCTCAGAGGCATCGTCCGTAAATTCAATTCAAAGTGATGGACCGGATAAATTCATTGTTGGTGAAATGAAACCCAAAAATAAATCCTCTCCACCTAGAAGGTATTCAAATGTTTCTCCTACTCGTGAAATCAAAAAAGAGACCAAACCAGTTATCAATAGAAATAGCATTTATTCATCACAACCATATAATTCAAGTATGACTAGTTTGACTATGGGACAATCTAGAAGTGTGGAACCAATGTATATGGCAGGTTCATATTCCAATCCATTATTATGTCAACCTACAGAGTATAATGGAAGCACAACCAGTTTTGGGCATAATAGAAGACAAAGTATAGCTACTGCTGAAGCAAAAAGAAGGTCAATGATGGGGCTTAGCGGATATCTTGATGCTCCCGTTCTTAACAAGAGAAGTAGTGTACCTTTATTTAATGTCTACCATCAACAGCAACAACAACCACCAATACAAAAAATTGTTGAACCAATAATTGGCAAAAAGATTCAAGATTTTATCAAGTTACGTAAAGTTATTGCATCGGGAAATAAAACTATTGAATATAGATTATATTGGGTCAAGATGTTAGTTACTGCTATTAATTTCAAACTTTATGCATATATAAATATCAAAGGTGATCCAATTCAACCAGAACAAGGTCCAAACAATAAGCTTCTATTCCTTAAATCTATGGAGACTCAACTTACCAAGTTACTTAAAGAATTTGAAAGTGGTAGGATTGAAAGAGAAGGAGTTCAATCAGAACTTTATTTCATATATGCATCTTTGTTAAAACAAGATTATGTGGCATCATATAATCAAGATTTTGGAATTGAAAAGGATCCAGTTATGGCTTTGGAATATTATGAAAAGGTTTTAGAGTTTAATCCAAAAGATTTCAAGGCATTATTTAAAATTGGAGAAATTCATGAGTTCGATTTAGAAGATCAATTTGATAGAGCTATGGAATATTATACTGAAGCAGCCAAATTTGGTTATAATAGAGCAATTTTCAAGATTTCTATGCTTTATTTAAATGTTCCAGAACTTAGATCAGTTAAGTTCTTGAAATATTTACATGGATTATCCAACATTGAATTGAAAGATGTTAGATTAGACGAAGAGGATTTTGAAGAAATGCAAGAAGTTGTTGGTTTGGCAAGTTATGAATTGGGTAGAATTTATGAAGGTCTTTATCCTGGCGATTTGTCTATGGAAGATGAGTTCATAACCAAATCCATTGAAATTGCTCCTGTCAATTATGCAAAGAGTTTAACTTATTACAACAAGGCAGCAAAGTTGGAATGTTTATTGGCACAAGTACGTTTAGGTATAGTATATGAAAAGGGAGAATTGAACCGTCAGCAAAATCCTAATAAATCAATTCAGTGGTTTATCAAAGCTTCCTCGTCACCTTTATCATTCAAGAGACATCCAGAAGCTATGCTTGGATTGGCCAGGTGGCATTTATGTGGAAGTGATGGTCTGAATAAACATATCCCAGTACCAAGTCCCGAAAAGGCGGTTATTTGGGTTGATCGTGCCATTAAGGAATTTAATTCCGTTGACGCGATGTATATGATGGGTGAGTTATCAGAAATGGGATTAACTAATTCAAACCCTCAAGTTTGGTTTAGAAAAGCGTACGAAATGGGGTATCAACCAGCTGCTGAGAAGTTGGGAATTGTTGAACAGTAAATAGAGGGTATTGCTAGGGTATAAGAAGGTGCGTCTTTTACATCATAGAACTAACAAGACGCTATTGTTGTTTGCTATATTTTTATTTATCTTTCAGTTTGAATTTTCATCATGGGCGGTAGATATTGCTGATTCTTTTCATTTTTATTTTGAGTATTTCGTTGATGCTTTCTTTATTTACTACATTAGTGATTTGTAGGTTTAGTTTATTTATACATAATTATAAACATTTTAATTCATTCAATTAGATAATTGAATTCATATTGAAGTTGTCGTGTAGTCTTTGGAGTTTGTTTGTACAACTAGGAAATTTGTCCGTTATTTTTAGTCCAGTGGTTCGCTTCTTTATATAATTAAAAGTTGGTTCATCGGACTCGTTACAACTTGACAAACAATGTTAACAAGGTGTGGTTAGGTCGCATGATCTAAATAATTGCGTGTGACTTCAGGCGATCATTTGTTGGCGACGAAAATGGCTATAATAATAACATCCTACATATTTCTGAGATGCTGAGAAATAAGAGCATGGAGCACTAATTGACAATATCAATGATGAATTCGTCAATGTTCCTAATCCTGTAAATAGATAGAAGGAAAACATTACTTGTTAATATTATTGAGCGATTAGTCATCAAAGTTCTCAGTTGGGCTTCTTCGCAACCCTTTTCCTCACTGAATTGTGTACCCAGAAGTTCTAGCGACAAAACTCCCGCAGTGGTTGAAATGAGCCCATGTTATAATTAGTTACCGTCCCAAACACCAACTGAAATTTTGTTTAACTTTTTTTTTAGTGCCATTCGCCCCGAGTGGGGACAGTCAGGTTGCATCGCTTCTTTTTTTTTCTTTCTTTTCTTCCACTCCGTCGAGAGAATGACGTGGTTCTGCAATTTGCTACGAGTGGAGTGGGAAATTTAATTCCGAGGGTCTATTTATTTATTTTGTTTTATTATTGGTACAACATTTATGTGTATGTGTGTACATAGGTTTCTTATCTCTCTCTGCACACTTTTTAACGTTGTTATCTATACCTAAGCCTTTGTTTATTAGATTGCTACATTAGCCAACCAACTAATTCCACATTTTCAATAACAAGTGTGTGTATTCACTCCTTTTTTATATCATTTTCATTTGTTTATTCCATTTACGATCTTTACTTAAAGAGATTTCATTTCCAAATATAACGACAGAGATCTTGATTTTAGATAGATTTATTTTTCCCTGGCTGAGCACTTTATCCACAAAATGCCAATGACAGAACCCCGGAATATAGACTCAAAACGAAGGAAGTCCATTGCATTACTCACAAAACCGGCCCTTTCCCCTTCTCCGTATTCAATATCTCCAAATAGAGGATCTGCTATAGGAATGGCTTCCTCGTATTCTGGAAATACACAATTTATGAAAACGTTTTCCGATAATGATGAGAATCATCATCTTGTTCCGAATGGGTCTGAATCGTCACAGCATTCATCATCGTCATCTTCACATTTGATAGAGTCTTCCAAATCCCCGCCACTTCCAGAGCTTAATTTAGCTGCAGGATTGGATAATCCTTATATTATTCAAAAAATCTCCAAACATTTACCACAAGAGGATTCCTTGTCTCAAGAAGGCGGTGATATTGTCCGAGAATTATATAAAATAGGACATGATACACGACATACTCCTGAACTTAGGAGAAGTCTCTCTTCTGAAGACGTTGGTCGCCTGTCTAGAAGATCAAGTACTAGCGCCAGCTCGATTAATGTTCCAGGAGGATTTCGGCGTGAATTTCTTGTTCAACGCTTCAATCTAGAATCTGTTCGCACTCAGACACCAAATTTCTTGACTAGAAACTTTATTGAATTCTTAAGTATTTACGGTCATTTTGCTGGTGAAGAATTGGAAGATGAAGAAAATGTTGCCAATCATTATAAATATCTTTTGCCTTCTGATGAAATACCTTTAATCGAAGAGAATTTTAATCCTAAAGGAACTGCAACTGACAAGAAGGCTTATTTCCTATTGTTGAAAGCTTTTATTGGAACTGGTGTTCTTTTCCTTCCTAAAGCGTTTGCAAATGGTGGGTTATTGTTCTCCATAGTTACCTTATTATTCTTTGCCGTACTTTCATTTTGGTGTTATTTGGTGTTAGTATATGCTAAAATGGCTGTTAATGTATCCAGTTTTGCTGAGCTTGGGTTAAAATTATATGGTAATTGGTTGCAACGATTGATTCTTTCTTCAATTGTGATATCACAAATGGGGTTTGTAGCCGCATACATTGTATTTACATCCGAGAACTTACGTGCATTTGTTGTTAACGTTACTGGATTTGAGACGGATGATTTACCCTTAGTATGGTTTACAATGGGGCAAGTATTAATAGTGACTCCATTGGCTTTAATTAGAGATATTACGAAATTATCCTTACTGGCTGTCATGGCCAATTTCTTTATTTTAACTGGTTTGATAACTGTGTTATATTTTATCTTTTATGAGTGGTTAATTACCAATCAAGGACATTTCGGAAAAGAGGTGGAATATTTCTTTAATGAATCACAATTTTCGTTGTTTATAGGGGTGGCCATTTTTGCATTCGAAGGAATTGGGTTGATCATTCCTATTCAAGAATCCATGATTTATCCAAATAATTTTCCGAAAGTTTTAGGAAAAGTCATATTAACGATTTCCATTTCATTTGTACTTATAGGAACTATGGGTTATTTGACGTATGGGAATAATATCCATACTGTTATCTTATTAAACTTACCCCAAGATTCAATACTTGTTATAATGACACAATTATTATATTCATTCGCCATTTTATTGTCTACGCCGTTACAATTATTCCCGGCTATTAGATTAATTGAATCAAAACTTTTCCGTATTAGTGGAAAGCAATCAATTAAAGTGAAATGGCTCAAAAATTTCTTTAGAGCAGCATTTGTGCTTTCCATTGCATATATCGCACTTATTGGAGGTAGTAATTTAGATAAATTTGTTTCATTTGTTGGATGTTTTGCATGTATTCCTTTGGTTTATATGTATCCTCCAATTTTACATTTAAAGAGCTGTTGTAATATTCACGATGGTTTGCTGGAACAAGAAAAGAAATCAAGGTATTGGTTAGGTATTTTGAATTATTTCCTCGTCCTCATTGGGGGCGTAGCTATGATCTACACCACTTATCAAATCTTGGCTCTTTAGACAAACGTTTATTTAGAACATGCGTTTTTATTATAATAGAGAATAAATAAAATACAAAAGGAATATATCTATGGCAAGATGCTCTTTATAGCTTCTCTAATGTCGTGCACAGCACTTTCAAGTGATTGGTTAGCTTGGACAACTCCGGCATCGAATTCTTTCTTGAATTGTTCATAGTTCTCAACTAATAAGTTTCTTTGTTTGTGCAATTCAGGAACATTTTCCCTTTCTAAATTATTATACTTCTTGACGATCGATGCATAGGTATTTGGCATATAATAATTCAAAGCACCAGCACCAAACACGGTAGGAGTGGCAAATCTCATTGGGAAACTTCTCTTTCTCACCAAAATACTTCCTGATAAGGCAATGGTCAAGATATAAATCAATCCTGGTAACACTGGATCTTGGACAACAGAATTATACTCCAGTTTTCCAGTAGTCCACTCATTGTTAAATGCGGATTTTTGAGTTTCGAGTTCAGCATCGGCTAAGGAAAGTTTATCATGTAAATAATGTCTTATATCATTTGCATACTTTTCCAAAATTGGTGTGGTACGAATTGCCATACCTTCAACGAAGGAAGCATTGTGAGTCGATTCTTGTTCTTTTAGTTCAGGGGTGATGGTTTGGTTAGTTCCTGGTTTGGTTATTATTAATTCGTCATCTTCATAGAATGATCTTTTCCCCATGGTTGTAAGTGTATATGTGTTTGTAGATATGGGTTGCGCTATTCCAATAGGATACTAGAGCGATATTTGATAAATGCTACCAGATTTTTTTTCATCCAATAAAAGCAAAACCATGAAAAACTCTATTGAGCCGCTCTTTCCTAATTGGGACGGCGTAAATTTTTGCAGCAACATCTGAAACCACAGATGTGTTACAATCATTATTATTATTAAAAACAAACGAAATGCATTAAACTACGATCTATGCAAACATTTACTAGATGCTAGAATACAATTATATGAAAAACCAGTCAAACAAACAAACCAACACGAATCAAACGCCAGAGAAGCACATGAAATCCTCCTACTCTATCTTTTAAAAATACCCTTCTTTTTCTTCTTACTTCCACCATTCAATTGATTACACTGCGAAATACCTCCTAATGGTTTTGCGTCACTACTTCCAAAAGTAGGCACATCCATTAACGATTTTCCATCGCTTGAACCACTTGAATTTCTTGATTCATGACCCAGACTCACATTTCTATTGACACCTCCTGCTGCTGCTCCTGTGGCTGACGGTGAAGCCATTCCAGCCAGATTGAGAGTTGATTTCCTACAAGAGTGACCCGCCATCCCTTGAGAATGAGATAAGGTGTTTATAGCACTAATAGATTTTCTACTACTTGGCATCCCACCTCTTGCTCCCATATCAACACAATCAAACCCGGAATCATATGGTGGTACACCCATTGCTGACCTTCGTATAGCCTTCTTAGGTCCGGCTTTAAATCTCTGGTCGACCCCATCGTAAGCATCGGTTTGGCTCGTGCTTTCGTAAATGGATTGAGATGACTGGTGGGGTTGTTGATATGACTGACTAGTACCCATGGGCATCGATCCAACTCTTCGGTTTGGCAATTGATTAGGGCCATTTGGATACCCTTGGTTGAGAGCAAGCATTGATCCGGTAGATCTTAATGGATGTGGTGGCATTTGTTGTTGTGGGTGTTGTTGTTGTTGATCAGGTGCACCAAATGGTGGATAATTACCGTGAGGAGGAGGGTTTGGTCTTGGTTGCGCATAACCATGAGCATATCCATTTGGATGTGCTGGGAATGGTTGTGAAGGATCGTAGTAAGGTTGTGGTGGTGGTTGTTGGTACTGTGGTCTATGCGGTGGATATTGTGGCTGATTTTGTTGCTGTTGTTGTTGTTCGCGCATAAGCAATGCTTGCTCTCTCCTTAATAATTCCATTTCCTTTTGAAGTAAATGTGGAGGCATTTCTTCCGAATGAGAATCACCCGAACGTGAATCACTAGGACTGTTGAAGGATTCATTGCTATTCATTTGACTTTCAACTACTTCATCTTTGTTGGTTTTTGTTTCTGGTTCGGGCTCATAATAGACATTGGCTGCTAGTTCAGCTAAGTCGGTTAATGCATCAGGTTGGATACCGGCATCGTCAGATGCTGGGGTGGGTTGTTGAGCTGGGATAGATACTGCCGATGAATCAGAAGAAGATGTGGCATGTTTATGGCTCCTCTTGCTCTTGGCATATTGAAGTTCCAAATTTCTTATTCTATCTTCAAGCTGAGATTGTAATGCTTTTGATTTGTGGTCATAATCATAATGCATTGTCGTTAATTTCGATTGGGCTTGCAACAATTTTTGTTCAAGATCTTTCAAGGATTGTTCTCGTTTTACTATATCATTGTCTAATGTTGTCTTGGTGTCTTCTAATTTCTTGATGTTAGCTTCTAATTCTTGTTGTTTTGATGTAAGATGACTATTTGAAGTGGTTTCATTTAATTCACCTTCTTCTTCATCACCCATTTTTCTTTTCATGAAAATGGAAGATCCAGCATTTATCTTATTATATTGACACATCATAGAATATAAGTTTTCCAAATATGGGGTTCTAATTCCATGATCATCACCTAATAAAATTGGTTGCAACAATAGCAAATCAAGTTCCAATTCATATTTATGATAGAAATTATAAAATAAATACGGTGAATCGATATAATTCTCGTTCTTTTCGCACTTTGGATAATATTTGCACCATGTTATTAATAAGTTCGCTTCATTTTCAAATCCCTTAACCAATTTACATTCCATCTTTTTGATAAGTTTTAACAATTCATTAATTAAACCAGTTATTAACGGTTTGCATAAGATTTTATTTGATAAGTCCTCTGGAGATGGTGATTCAAAGGTAATCATTAATGGATTAAAAACGATACGAGGTAACGCCAATTTCCATTGATAAGTGATGAATTCGTTTGGACTTAATGATTTCAACAAACTAATTGATCCATTGGAATCTTCTTGAATATCTTGCAACAATTTATAGACTCGTTTATAATTATGATTTGAAGTTAATGATTTCGAAACGGAACATGAACCAAAATATATTCTGCAATCGGAGTTTCTAGTTTTATGCGAATATTTATTTGGTGACAACAATCTGACATCGCTTTCATTCATTAAGGACATTACTGCATTATTTGGTAAAGACATTTGTATAAATGGTTCAAGATTTATATAACCTGTCAGTTCAATTAATATGATGGTATCTTTATCGGTGAATTGAATGATCTTTTTGGTTGTGCTTTCAAAATCTTGTAAAGAAGGGCAACTTAATATAATGATATCAAACGTTGCTTCCCTTGGGATCTCTTGGATAGAATGATACACATTGTCCGGTGTATAATGACTAGTCCCATTACTTTGTAAGACCCATGAGATTGGTCGTGCTCTGACTACATCATGATTGACAACGCTGACTTCGGCAGCTTTTGTCTGATAAAACTTCCAGGCGTAAAATGCCACATTAGCATTGGTTCCAACTAGTAAACCGTCAGGTTAGTATCACCATTAAAACATAGAAACACGTCAAAAGGTATAATCAAGGAATTGTCAATAAACCCAAAAAAAAGAAATCTCTGAAAAATTTCATTTATCAAGTTATTAATCTGACTAATTCCCTTTCTTGGATGAAACACATACTTGTTAATAACTGAACAGCTGCCATCCTCTCTGGTTAGCTGCCTATAGAAAAAGAATGAAAAAGAGAAGGAGTAATTAGCAATAGGTGGTGACAACAATCTCGTTCCTCCCTTATGATGAATTGTAATAATAATAATTTAAAAAAAAAATTTTGGTTAAATTTAAATAAGTTGTTGATAATAAAAAAAAAAAATTATTAATGAATGAATGAATGAACAACAGAAAATAAAATAAACTTCACTGTCACTTCTATTGCAAGTACTACTACGTTTCTTACTACCACGAGAGTTAGTTTAATGGAATTTTGACTAAACAAATCTTAATCTCTTCGTTTTTGTCAAATAATTTATCTTACATACGCAAATATAATTCTATCTTCTAACTACCTAAGTACCACAAGCTAAGACACGGATATATTCTCCTATATCCCGTTTCCCTATCTCTTCTTCATTGCTATTCTGTCTTTAATTAAACAACAATAGAAATAACTGGGAGAAACAATAAAATTTCCGTTCCGTTGAAATTTTTATTTCCTGAGTGTCAAAATAAATTTTCGGTTATAAAGAAAAATAAAAAATTATTTTTTCTATTAATAAAATAACCATAAGACAAAAATAAGAAAAAAATATTTTTTATTTTATTTTGTTCAGAATTTAAGGTTAAATTAACTATCACACAGAAAGCAATAAACTTGTAGGGGGGTGGGGGGGATTATGTAGAATTTAACAGCTTGTTCAACTTTGAATGATGATGGAACTTCATAATATTAGGTAAACGTCTAGAAACTTTAGGTATCCAGTTGGCTTTGTTATCTAACAGCCACAATTTGAAAAATGTTAATTCAACCGTGAAACGCTCAGCCTAATTGAGTAGCAAATGAGACACAAGAAGCCATTTCTTATTATTAGATGTAATTCTATGGTTGTGTTCTTTCACAGGTTGTTGATTACTATCTTTATGGTGCTTTTTAGTCTAGTTCTAGAACATATTTTAACACAAAATCACGTGCATGCTCTAGTCACCATGCCATGTAACAAGTATAATGATACGCCATCTAAGATACCTCTTCCTTCACTACAGGAATAATGTTCAATCTACGAATCTATAATTTCTTGCGTGAGATGACGATCGGGATAAATGAACTGCTTTAATCTATGCTATTAATAGAATTTTCAAAGATCTAAAAAACCCAATCAATTGGGCTTATGTTACCTTCGTTTGCACCCATATGTATCTGCACGTATCATAGTATCTATAAATACGCAAGTGTACCACCAAATTTTAAGTTAATTATTTCTAAAAAAAAAATTCTTGTTCACAAATTTCGCGTAAAAATTTAAAGTTCCATTTTACAGACGTGTACGAAATTGTACGTTGGGTGAATTTTTTTTCGTGGTCACTTTCCAAATAAAAAGGTTATCTTTAACATTCTTGCTTCACAAATAATGAAATGGGGTAGTGGCTATTCTACTTATAGTACCTATCAACGATGAAACTTTGCATGTTTGTAAAAAAGTACAGGGATTCATGTACATATCTAACTCAGTGCGAGTCCTAAACACAATTATTCAGCAATCTGTGAGAATGTGTGTGTTGATTTTGCGTCAATCATAGCCTACTTAAAAAAATCAGCTTGTGGATGCTGGCTTTGTTGTCATGGTACCTTTTTACTTCATGCAATCAATTAACTATTGACTTATTTTCTAACCGTTGTGTGACAATAACAATTTCGATTGTGATGGTAATTTGTAACACAAAATTCAAATTCTCTTAAACGTCGTATTGTATGATAGATGTGGAACATTCGAAAGGTAGTTTTATTTCCGATTTTTTCTATTGAAGCTACCTTGTTACTTTTTTCTATGAGTTATGGTTGATGGTTATGGAGCGTATAGTACACTGTGTACTTCAACGGTGGAAAGTACATGTACATTTGACTATCGAGCCTTGCAAGTTGTGGTCAATCTTCTGTGAATATTAATGACCTTTTCATTAAAAGGTATGAATGAGTATTTACGTCTATTGCAATGGCTAAGTATGCCGCTAGAATACATCAAACCTTATACAACTGTTCAACATACTTCAGTCTGTGTCTGAAATAGGTTCAAGCCTTTCCTGCCAGGTCGTGTCAAATCCCAATTTTCGCTGGTACTAATATTTTTACGACCAATTTTATATAGCAAAAACAACTCTTGCTACTTGTCATATTCCAAAAATTCCTACACACACTATTAACGAAAGGATGTTCACTAGGAGAAGCTAGCTCGATATAATGTCGAAGTCCTTGTCCCGTATAGTTCAATTGAACCAATCCATTCTCAACCAATTACATTCCCAAGTTCAATTGAACTCATTCGATCTGATCATTCGAGAATTACTACAAAACAGTTTAGATGCTGGTGCCAATGAAATCGAACTAAAAATTGACTTAAAGTCACTTAGTGTATATATCCGAGATAATGGATTTGGAATGCTGCCTGATGAGTTGGAAATGGTGGGGCGAAAAAACTATACATCCAAACTTTACACATTACAAGATTTAAAATCAATAAAGACTTTTGGATTTAAAGGAGAAGCATTGCATTCCTTAAATTCTATTTCGAACTTGACTATTGTTTCCAAAATCAATGGGTATTGTGGTGCATACAAACTACAACTCGCTGGAGATAAGAGAACGGTCCAATTATTTGATAGGAATGATTTGAAACCTGGAAATAATCCGAGTTACTTCGATATTGATGATTTGGGGGGTTCAGGAACAGCAGTAACCGCAGTTAATATGTTTTCACATATCCCCGTTAGAAAGGAGCAATTTCACAACATGTCAAAATTCAAAATGATTACTTGTATTAAATTGGTCTTACTTCAATCCTTAGTTCAAAATCCAAGAATCAAAATGTCAGTACTACTCGTAAATCATGAAAAATTTCAGCTAGACCAAGTTATAAAATTTGACAACACCAAGTCAACCAAAGAAATTATATACTCTGGTTTGCTACAAAATATATTTGGTCTTAACCTAACCTATGAACAAGTAAAAGCAAAGTTTAAAGATATCACAATATCAGGGGTAATCGCTACTAAAGCAATAAATTCCAAAGCTCATCAATATTTATTTCTCAATAATAGACCATTTATCCCGCCAAAGGAAGATTTGAAGTTTTTTAATTCGATATTTAGCAATGCTGGTTTCACTGAAGAAAATAATGACCAATCAGTTAGTCCCACCAAGATAAAAGGAAAATCTTTCCATAAGTTTCCACTCTTTTTAATCAGAATAGAATGTTCTTTGAAATCAGCGATATTATTTCAAGACCCATCAAAGATGTTATATAGCACAAACAATTGGAATACAATAAAAAAGATTTTGGAAAAGGTGTTTCAACGATTCTTGAATTCTCAAGGTTTTAGCCTTATATCTAATAGTGGGAAACAACTTAGGTTTCAATCTCCATCACATTCAGAAAGTCCTACCAAAAAGAAGGGAGCTGCCTCTGAGTTCATTCTTAAGACGAATGCAAAATTTGGCAATATAAGGAACAGGGAGATTGAGGGATTAATTCGTCCTCAAACTCATGGTCAATCTATGATGAATTTCGCACCCATAAACAGGATACATCCAATTAGACCACCTGCACCAGGCATTGAGATAGGCCATATATGCACGAAACAAGGCAACTCTGACTTTATTCAAAGTATTGAATTTGGCAGGACTCATTTTACAAAAGGAACTTATAGAATAATTAAGCAAATAGATCATAAATTCATACTTATGACATTGAAGGAAAATAGTGGATCTATTTCAGTAGTCGTGTTGGACCAGCATGCTTGTGATGAAAGAATTAAAGTAGAACAAATGTTTCGAGAATTTATAGATTTGCTTAAGAATAATCCTTCGTTGCGACTACAGGAGCCGTATTTATTGGAATTGTCACGACAAGAGGTTGAACTATTTATAGAATATCAAAACAATTTTAAATTATTTGGAATTGAATATGAAATTGTCGATTCCAGTATACTGGTTTCCCATCTTCCACTTCTTCTCCTAAACAAAGTTACTGATGATTTAGATTTCCTTAAAAACTCATTGTTGCAGCATTGTTATGATCTAGCGAATCACGTCAAGAATTTGGAATTAAATTTTGAAAATTGGTTTGATTCAATCCATCATATACCTCGGGTTTTGATTGAGATTATAAATTCAAAGGCTTGTCGGTCAGCTATAATGTTTGGTGATCCTTTGAATCATGACCAAATGGAGTCACTTGTTGAGAAGTTGAAGGATTGTAAATTACCATTTCAGTGTGCTCATGGAAGACCTTCTATCGCTCCTCTTAGTACTCTTATATAGGATTCCAATTTTCACTAATTGTTAAGGATTAAGCTAACTGTAGACCTCTCCTCTTGCCTTTCTTTCGTTATTTCTGTTGTATCCGAAATATCTCGTGCTTTAATAAGCAGTTTTTTTCCAATTGCTGCAAATTCTGACAATAAACTATTTTTCAACCAAATTTTGTCCAAGATTCCACCAGAAGGGCCCTCGTTATTCATGGGGGAAAATATAAGAAATCACTATCGAGAATAAACTTATTAGATTTGATAAATATGTCTCTAGTTACCCTTGCTGTACAAGGGTAAACTCTGTTAAGGAACAAAACCATTTATATCTAGCACACTAATTATACACGGGCCACACTATGTTGGCCCAAAAATGTGAATTTTCTTACCAAAAAATAATTCCTATAGCGTCCAATGCCAATCAGGCACATCTAATAACAATTAAATACTCCAGGAAACTCAAAGCAAAAAACAATGGACGAGTCCGGAGTCGAACCGGAGACCTTTCGCATGCTAAGCGAACGCGCTACCAACTACGCCACACGCCCTGTGAAGAAATGGTCCCTAGCAGGATCGAACTGCTGATCTTGGCGTTATTAGCACCACGCCTTAACCAACTGGGCCAAGGGACCGTTTTCTTGGTTTGGAACTTTCAAAATCGATCAAGTCGATTAAATTTCACGTTATAACAACGTGATTTTCACATGATTCAGTGCACGTGACTAATTTTTTGAAAATGTACGGAAATTCAATCAAAGAACTTGTTGCACAATATTTTTGTTCAGTTCCCTTGCCTCTTTCACAACCACCTTCTTTTTTTTTTTTTTTTTTATACGTTATACACCATTTATTAGATCTCTTATA